>JAUYWI010061178.1:0-15869 GCA_034780595.1 Parotoplana pacifica | reverse complement strand
AAATAGCGAGAGACACTCCTTATCTGTCGAAGCCAGAAAAAACATGATTTGCAAGTGATCGATATTTGAGAATTGAAAGAGAGCGTCGGATCAAACATGACACCAAGGTTACGAGCAGCCAATATTAAAACAAAGCAAGACCGAATGTTTACATTTAAAAGCTGTTGACCAGTCATGCATTACGTATTCTGGGTCACTAAATGCCAAACAAAAGTTGACATAATGCTCCCATGTCATCCAATGGTACTGTATTTTTATCTTCTGTCGAAACTTATCGTTGCCAACCCTGATGGTAGTTTGTCAATGCCAGGTAATAAGATGCCGTCATTGCTCATGAGATTTTTTTGGCCCTTTAATTTTATTTCAGTGAGCAATCTTGTAACAAAATAAGAACAACTGAAAATTTTGACATCAATATTGTCATAGTAAATTCTATGCTAAAAGATGAAATATACAATAGAAATCTAATGGTTTTAAAATGTGTGTTCTATTTGACTGCAACTCATAAAATTCATAGTTTAAAACGCATACAATCTACTTATGTATCTCCTCATTCAGTGAAATCATACATTTACTGTTATTCTCTTAATTGAATTATTTGTTATTTTTTAGCAATGGTGCTTATCAAGAGAGACATCATATTTGCCGCAAGTTTGTATTTGTAACTAGACCTAACAGTATTATATACTTACCTGTACATATTCTGTGAATGCTTACATAATGTGGATTTGTTAAAATAAAGAAACTATTTTCTAAGCTTTGTTTTATTAATATTGTTTTTTTTTAATTTAAGAGATGTTTGATATTGTAATTTTAATTATTAAGTAATTACAAAGCGTGTCCTTATTAGTACCACTGCACCTACATTAATTTTAAAGTTAGCTATATATGTAAAAGAGCAAAATCTCTTTCAAAAGCATGTAACTATTGTGTGATCTCGACAATAAATTACTTTAAAATGTCGTTTTTGCCTATTTATATATGTGATGTTTCTTTCTGGTAAAGGTTAATGAGGAGCAACTCGTTGAACTCAAGAAAATTTTCCCATCACATTGTTCCAGATTTCTCAATCTCAAAAAATTTAGGTCATTTGAGCTAACAAGCCTTCCCAGAGTATTATGAGGACTTATAAAAACCTCTAGAATAACCAAATTTAGTCAATAGCTATGAGCTTTGTCGTGATAAATTGCTCGAAATGGCTGAATCGATTTACTGAAATTTTTGTATCTGCTCACCAATTCTCTCCCTCTCAAAAAAATGAAGATCCCAAAAAATGTATTTCTAAATAAATCGAATATTTCGAGTTTTTTTTGAAAATATAGATTTTTATTACCAGGATTCAACCCGAAAGCCTAACAAATCAATAATGTATCATTTTTAATTACAAACGCAAAATGATTTTTTTTTTTTCAAATTTGTGCAGATCTCAATACTAAATTCCTAACATTTAGAAACTTACATTAAAAAATATTGCTCTAAAAAGCTATGAAACTTTGCGTCAGAAAATCCTTAGATTCAATTTTCTAATTAATTGGTGTTGCCAGGTGCAAAAGCATGTTGGAAATTTAGATCTCCAATCTTGGGACCAGCAGATGCATTAACTATCGATTCTTTTCAAATTAGGGCATAAAAATTATTTCAATAAAATAACCTAGAAACAATTACCAGCCATTTAAAATTAAATATGTGGGAGCTTGTTCATTACGGAACTGTCCCATAAAAGCAAGGCATCCAAATCTCTAATACATTATTTCTAATGCCTTCCTAATTTTAAATTTCAAATTTGAACAAGATATTTTGGATTATAGAACAATTTACGCAATTTTGGTCAAGAATATCAATTTTTTTACATAAAAAATCGACAAGCAATAATTTTCAAATGTATTTTTTAGTGCCTTGGTGGACCTAACACATGAATTTGAAGTCAATCAGGAAAACTTTATTATTTGGACCTGATGACGTCATTTTAAAAAATGTCTAATCTCCAATGTACCTGGTCAACGTTGCCACTCTGGGATCCAATTTTCAATTAATCTAAAAATGGCATAAAAATCAGAGGCTGAACAGGGGTAGGGATCTAACCCTTGAATGCAGTGCCGCTAAATAGACCCGAATTTTCATGCAACTGACCCGAATTCTGAGCGACCAATGACCCAATTTTTTTTCTTATGTATATTCCTATAAATGTACTTATTACGGATTATTTCTTTTTGAAATTACATTAAATTATAATTTCCGTTTGAAATTTCAATGGGAGTTGCTGCCCGAAAGATATTCAGTGATCTTTCTTCAACTGACATGGCAGCTTTTTAGGAACAAGTCAAACTTTTCTTCACAGAGGGAACACTGAAGCTTCTAGGCTATTTACCGCTAGGCAATCACTGTCTTGTAAATTTCTTTCTCCCAAGCACCAAGGAAATTCTCATTGTATTGGAAGGCGCTTGAAGACAAAAAAACAGTCCCTGTTTTGGTAAAATTAGCAAGAGCAGTATTGGTCTTACCTCGTGGAAATGCTAAAGTTGAAAGGGTTTTCAGCATGCTACCAGATATCATTACTAAGAAAAGGTGCAACTTGGGCAACACACCGTCAAAGCCTTAGCTGTCACCAAGTTTGTCTGGCTGCCCAACATTTGACTAGTCACTGCTACCGAAGGCTTCAATGCTCATGCTGCTTACAACAAACGAATACAAGCACAAAGGGGTTTGATGAAGTTCAGAAAACGAAGGAACAGGAGAAACTGTTGATAACATCCTTTGAAGAAGAAAAGAAGAAAAATCAAAAGCTGGTCGATCTGTCAGAAGGTGTGAGTGCTAAGGAACTTGAAATCCAAAACAGTTTAGCCCTCAAAGCTAAATTAATGAAAGTTCAAGAAGAGGTATGAAGAAAATTAAAGAACGGGATGAGGAATTGGAGCTTCTTTTAAAAGATAAAGAAAAAATCGAATCAAAGAAATAATTTGTGTCCAATAGCCTTTTTGAAAATGTCCTAAAAAGGAATTTTAATAATGCAGATGGTGGTCCATACACAAAATTCCAAAACTCACTGATAAATATAGTTTCGTTGATTTGTTTTTTTATTGTTTCAACTTATCAATATTTTTGTGTAACAATTATCATGTACATTGTGTAGTTTTTAATGAACAAATTTGTCCCATGATAAAATTTCTCTAATTCAACATTTGTGCTCTATAATTAAAATACAATATATGTATATAATATTATAATTTGTATTAAATATTAATATATGCTTGATAATTACACTTAGTTACAATTATTCTAATATGGCCCGAAAATATTTGGGTAACCCGAAATATAGCAAATTAGGATTTAGCGAACACTTCGAAAGTCGTATGTTTAAATCTGAGAAGAACATGTTGTCAAATCTGGACAGCGTTCTCAAACTGGCCAAATAGCTTCCAAATGTCATTAAATCCAATAAATTTCAACCTTTTACTGGTAAGAACTAGCCATAGACCAAAACATAAAGAATTCGTGGAGTTAAGTGGAGAAATAATCACGGAACATTTAGATGCCTATTGGTACCACATATTCAATCTCCACACTTATCCTGTCATCGAGCCATTTGTCAAAGCCTGTCTATGCATACAGCCACACAATGCAGCTATTGAATTTGGATTCGATGTAAATGCTTCGGTCTTTACAAAAGAGCGTAATAAACTATCTCAAGATGTGCTTCGTTCGATTCGTACTATTAACTCTTAGTTGCGGAACATTGGTGGTATTTCTAATTTTTCGTAAATTGTTTGATTTGGCTACTAGTGCTCGTCAAAAGAACTTTGAATCCTACACTGCAGTTGAAAATGACGATAACTATCAACAGTTGCAAAAATTAATTAGTCAACATGGTTGATTCTGCAGAGAGTGATCTACTTTAATCCGCATTTCTATTTTTTTATTTCTTGTATTTTTACTCAACAGCAGTTTACTTCCTTTTTACTTGTAAACGGTCTACATAGTATAATTATGTATGTACTTACCTATTCAACAGTTCCATTGAAAGACCATTATGTTAT
Organism: Parotoplana pacifica; assembly: GCA_034780595.1. Classification (NCBI taxonomy): domain Eukaryota; kingdom Metazoa; phylum Platyhelminthes; order Proseriata; family Otoplanidae; genus Parotoplana; species Parotoplana pacifica. The sequence goes on along the minus strand of JAUYWI010061178.1, from coordinate 11,835 downwards.
CAATTTCATAGCTGTTTCATTCTCCAACTTGTGTAAACAAATTACGCCTCATTTGTATACATATAGCTACATACATGATTATTTATACTTGTGTTTATTTCATTTGTTTCATGTATTTCTTGAACACTGTGACAGTATTTCATTATATTTTCTTATCGGTGCTTTTGTTTTCTATACATATGTCTATAATATCTTCATAGAATTTGGATTTTAATGCTTCTACTATTGTCCATGACGGTTTGAACATCTTATTTGTTTCGTAATTTTATATTTCTTGGAATTCTTTTCTATTAGTTGATAATATTTTATTCTACTACCTAATTCGGGCATTATTAATAGAATCAAAGTAAACGTCGATGCCAACATAATTGTTGTCATATGTTTTTAATTTCTAACTTCTTGTGTGTCAATATCTTTCTGTACATCACAATTAAGTTTAATAATTTATTGTTCATCCTCTGTTGAAAAGATGTACTTCAATAAATATGTGATTGTTAGACTATAAGCTGTTTTATCAAAACAAATTTGTATTCTATTTCTATAGTTTGTTTTGGTTAGTAGCCATATTGATAGGTAGAAACTGATAATTTTGAATAATGTTTAGATTATTATTTAAGCTTGAGTTAATATTACTAGGCATAGGTATATGTAATTGTAAATTTGCTTTAAAGCATGTGTTTTTGTATTAAGCTTCCAAAACAATTCTGATTCATTTTAATAAATGTCCAGTTAATTGCACGTCTCATATGCCATGCCTTTTCTGTTCCATTTAACATTCCTTGTCGGTGTGTTTAAGATCAGTTCCAAATTCATTTTTTGCTTCTAAATTTCTAATTTACATGATCATTTCTACTCTATTTACATTTCAAGTAGCCATTACCTAACTGGTGGTCTGTCTCCATTCTCCAATTTTGCTTTAGCCAAAACTCAATTTTCCGGATAAAATAAGAGAAGCTTCAAAATTTTACATAAAAATTTGATGGTGTGTTTGCCTGTTTTTTCATCTCGGTTCACTGTTTGTAATGCTCTGATTTTTTTATTTGCACTATCAAAATTCAAAACATTTCCGCCCCCACATCCTCGCAAATCGCTATATGGGCGACCCGTTCTTAATGCTGAAGAGACTGGCAACCCTGACAGACTTTCAAAATTCTTAAAAATATCTAAACCCGATATCGAATACCATTGCAAAGGTAGTCGACCTGCTTTTTATAGAAGTACACCGGAATATTTTTGTAGATACCGCATTATTTTTGTCTAATTTCATTTTATTCGATTAACATTTATTAGGTGTTCAGCATATTAAATTGTTCACTTGGGTAAAACTATGTCTGTGGAACAGGGAGCTTGTTTATTTTATTTCCATTTACTAATTATTAGATTGTCTTTTCTCTATATTATCCTAATAATCTGTTTCATTTATTTATTTATCAGGAAACATTTGTAGTTATTTTTTTTGAATATTGGATCTTCCCGTTTTGGCTTTTATTTTTTGTCTTACTATTACGCCTTAAACAGTTTAAATTCCAATTTATTCATAGAAATGAAACATTTCAAATAAAGTTGGGAGATTATCAATAAATTCTTCAACATCCAGAACAATGTTTGAAAAGCATCAGATAACATCTTTTTAATGCGTTTTTGGAGGGTTATGTTCGCCTCATGAAGAGCTTTCTTCAGTTCAGCCTTTGAATTATTCGTATGATTATGATGGCTTAGTTGCTTTTTAATTGAATGACTATTATAATATTGACAGTAATCCATTTTGTAATAATTTTCAAATTGTTACACCACATTCTATCACCTCTATTACTTTATAACAACATTAACTATTTTAATTAACAGATACTAGTTCTGGTAAGCTTACAAAAAACTGCAGCAATGTAGTTGTACCTAATAACATTCATTATAATAACCACAATTATGATATTTTTGGTATTATTTCTCATATTGATTGATTCTTCGATCAACAGTGGCCAGTACATTTCTTATATAATGAATATACATTGTTGGTATAAATGTAATGATTTCATCATCTCAAAAGCTGATTTTGATCTGCCTTTTAATTTAACTAATGCCTATTTAGCCGTTTACAATTTAAATAATGACTAGATTATGGTAAGAGTAATGGTTGGTTGTATACACATAAAACTGGTTTAAACTCACCGCTGAGGGTCCATATTTCTTGTCTTTGTTTTGCATTTCTGACTGGACTTTATGGTTTTTAATTTACGGTTTTCGGATGAACTAAATAGTACTTTCAATCCCCACGCTTGAGTGACCATCTTATCATGTTTCAGCTTGTGTGTAAAATAAGAAGAAGTGCATGATTACCTAGTTTTCATTTGATCTTGAAAAGTTGTTGTTTTATGTTGAAGCCATATATTTACATATCTTTTGGTTAGATTATATTCAATTCTATGGTCTTAATACTATCGAAGGCTTACTAGATATTAATTTTTATTTGTGTATGTTTGCCGCAGTAAAGATTTCATTTTATATACGTTATCGATGTAACTGACATCCTCGTTCGGAACATTTTCAATACTTTAATATAATTCAGCCGAGATGGCCATCTTCCGCGGCAATTTTTGCTCTTTCATAATTATTATTATGTGTAAACTAGGATTATTTTCACATTTTATATAAAGTCGTAATCATTCGTTTGTAATCAATTTATGAGGTTACCTTTTAAATACCTAAGTAATATTTTATAATAGTATATAGCTGACAAATTAACGGGTGCCGGAGCCTGGAGGTTCCCACAAATAATTTTGGGCTTGATTGTTTTTTATGACCAAGTAGTACAATTTTACAGAGTGTAATGGAAAGATATACCCATAAAACAAAAATTAAAAAATATAATATATTTACAATACATTAGTTACAAAAACAATTAATCAGTATTCCCTCCACAAGCTTCACGTACTACCTGCAAGCGACTAAGAAAGGAATGAAGTAACACTTCAAAAAGTTCAGTGTTATCTTGAAAATTTAACATTATGGAGAGTTTGGATGGAATGTTGTTGTGGTCCATGCCGATTGTGCATTTAATGATAGCACCAATATGCTCGCATGGATTAAGGCCTGGGGAATTTGCAGGCCACTGGCTATTATCAAATAGGTCGATGTCATTGTCTTTTAGGAGCGGTTGTGTAGCTAATGACTTGAAACAAGGGGCTTTATCGTGCAGGAATGTCACTTGCTCAATATTAAGAACATTATCCTCATTTTTCAAAAAGGGCCAATTATATCTCTGTAATACCTAATCACCCGTCTATGATGCACCATTTTCCTTTATCACTCAGATCATTTTCTTCACAGAAAAACAAACAAAAATACCATTGCATTAGGAATGGGATACCAATGGACGATGTCTTTATTCTTCCACAATATCATTAATAGTCATTGACCAAATTCTATCAATTTGACTGTTTGACTTTTGAAATAACCACACTTAAAACTCATCGCTGCATATCACATGGGTAAAATAATATTCACCTCAACTTCGAAGATAGTCACAGAACCACAAACGATCTTCACGATTTTGCTAAGTTTTGAGAAGTCGCTTCAGAATACGAAAATGCTTTAAATCAATCGACTTCATGTAACGATATACTGTCACATGAGAAGGCCCTGCTGAAATCTGTTGTGTTAACTTCCGTATACTTTTGTTTTGTCTACAAGCACTCAGTCTGACTATTCGTTTCTGATGTTCATTCAGACAATCACCTTTTTGCAAATATTTGTTTTATCCATCTGACACTTGTATGGATCGTGGTTCCAGTTAAGTTTGACAAATTCTTCACTCCGATTAATTCTTTGCGCAACCCAATGCAGCACCACTGTCAGCTTCTTTAAATTTTATTTCACGTATTCTTTTTCTGCTGCCATCGCGAAAATTTAATTTTTAGTTTAATAAATTGTACTATAATGATTATTATGCATTAATATGTTGAACATAGAATACAATGCAATTCATAGAATTTTATTGACAATTTTATGGATCCCAAAAAGAGCCTTATTTTAATTTTTGTTTTACGGGCATATCTTTCCGTTAGACCCTGTATGTTTTCAAATATCCTTGTATTTGACACTTTTTTCAAAATATTTTTGCCGACGAACTCCAGATCTGTTGCTAAAGGTTCTGGGGAGGGGATCAGGGACTTATATTTCTATTTTTTCCAAACATCAAGTTAGATTCTGACACATAAATTTTAGAGAGCCTAAATTTTGTCTTCCCCCCTCGCCCACTCTTAAGAGTACTCCAGCGATGCTAAGTAAAATTCGTAGTACCTGAGGAAATTATAAAATATCATTTATCTAAAAATACATTTAGTATTTTATTAGGTGCCTACTTCTAGTGAGAGTTAACGCCCAGAAATGATTTCATATATTTCACTTATTGACCCTTTCCGTCTTTTAAAAAAATCTATGAAAATAATGACGAAGGCGATCTTGATAATTTGAAGTAGGTGAGCAAGTACCTACCTACCATGTGTTTCTTAACTACCGCTATTTATATCAGGATCAATCACTTTGTGTAATTAACAGGTTGAAGTAAACGTCATTTCATTGATTTATTTATTGCTGACGTAGAGTATTATTTCATGTTCATCTCAAATAGAACAAATCTTCAGCCAATGTACTGCTTGGATTTTAGTAGTGTTATCAATTATAATGTACTAAATACACCCTATAAAAAGCTATTTTTTGTTGGTATTTGATTAAGACAGGTTACGTACTACATACTTACTTATCACATTAAAATAATTATACGGTTGTTCTAATCAAGATTATATTGTTCAGCGATAGTGTTTATATAATATACCTACGTAGATTTGTTATGCCTGTCTGTACCTAAATTGGACTATTTACAGAGATCCAAGTGGTCTTTGAACGATTTATTTTGTAATTAATATTGAATTCTATCATACTTTACTTCAGAAACTAATCATAATTAAATGACTCAGATAATAGAAAAATAGAACTGGTTCCTTGTATTAATTTTAAGACAGCTTTTTATTTGATAAATATTGTTGTGCCTTTGAAAATTAACCTGCTATCAATGACTTATCAACTACCTTTCAAATCCTCTATTCCGGTGCTGATATTGTTTGTATTTTTATGCTTTAATCTCAATTTTGCTGAAGTTGCCAGTGATGAAAATAGCGCCATACAAAATGCACGTGAAAAAAGCGTACGTTTTTCACAAGACATTGTCAATTCGTTTCTTGATTTTATACGTGGGCATAATTCAATCCATGACCAAATTAGTGAGATTAAATCTTCATTTGAGAAACTAAGTAAGTGGAATTTTGTGAAAAAGATTTTGAAAAGTGATTTTAACATCTTTTGCATTAGTGTTCAAATATTTTAAAACCCATTTTGATTTTGGTGTCTGCTCCAATACTATGAAAGTCTATATTTTGAGTTGTTGGCTACTTCTACTAGGACATATTAGGTTTTATTTCATGCATGCGTGTTGGTACGCTGGATGCTAACTGTATTGCCCTTTTCTGAAAAGTAATATTTTCATTTACCTCAAAAAGCTTTAGACTTTTTCAAATTCAGAAATTGAGGACCATTGATTTTTGGACTGGGCCTGGACGATATGTTAAAATATTCTCAACTCTACTTTAGATATTAAAATTTGTACCTATCGTAACAATTTTTCTAACAATCTAGTCAAACTGGAGAAGATTTAATTTTGTAAACTATCTATTGATAGATTGATAGTTGTGCTAAAGACATCAGTTAGGTACGTATTTTAATATATTGTATTATTTACAACAACAGAATATGTACCTTCCATTGAACATCTACTAAGCACAGCTAACACCGAGGAAATTATTTCAACTTAGTTTTGGTCCTTATAATGTAGAGATGGGACAAAATGATCTGACTTTTTTAGTACGTTTACTAAATAGTATGGTAGCATGTGTCAAAAAATCATTAATTCATGCACTTTTTCATACATATAAAGAACATACATTAAAGGAATAAAACACAGATATATTTATTTGTGTTTTTACAATCAACACAAAAACATATTTGTTACATGAAACTTACCCGATTTTTAATACCTATATTATTTTAAAATAAATAGATTGCATGTTGATATGAATTTTGATAAATTTAGTCTATGATTTTAAAATCTCATATGGTTTATTTTATCTATTTCAACTTTTAATTATTACTGCTAATTAAGAAACAACAAAGATGACCTTATGTACTTGCTCACTAACACCAAACATGCAAGTGAACCACGAGGGCTCTTACTAAACAACAATAAGACCAAAGTTATGGTAATTGATAAACACAGAAGAGATCACACAGACTTCCTTTTGGGAGTTGAAAAGATCGAAGAGGTTAAACTTAGGCTCACTTATTAACACAAGTGGAAGCTGTACATTGAAATCAAACGACGGCTAGCAGCAGAGCAGATGCATCTCAATCGGTCCTAGACAGAGAAAAAGGTGGCCACAGGAGCGCTTTTTCGCGCCACCTGACAGAGAGAGAGAGAGAAGAAACAACAACAGTAAAAAATTTCTAAATATTACAACAACCAAATGGACGCGTTATTATCCACACACTGTCGAAGACGTTTACAAAAATTGTCTATAACGTGGGTGGTTCCTATCACTAAACATCAACTTTGGTGAAGGAAATAGATTTTGAAATAAAGTTGATAAATGATCTTAACTGATTTCAGTATTATCCAGAATCACCTTTTTATTGCATAGAAATCTGTTGAACTTAGAGATTTTGGTGAGTAGGTCGGGTAATGGACAACTTACGCAAACAAATGCCTTTGACAGTATGTGGACAAAACCTCATCATTATGTACATTTAGAAAATAAAAACACTTTTTTAATTCTTTATTCTATTTTGCTTTTATTAAACCTACAAAATATCACATCATTTTGCCTCACCCTGTAGGTATTAGATAGAAGAGAGCATCGAAATTTTAAATCATACGTACGTCATGGAATTCTTGACGATAAAATGAAACTAATTTTTAAAATGTATCTGGAAACTAATGTCAATTTTAACAGATGGATGTCCTGTTAATATTGCTTTTTGTGAATTATTTTGATTTCTGTAATTTATTTCATTTTGTTTGAAGGTTCTCTATTGAACATTTGATGGCCTGTGTTCTCCAGATTTGGGACTCAGTTCTCTGTCTATTCAGCCATGTCTTGTATACATTTGTCTACAAAAAATTTGGCTTTATAAATATAATTTATAAACATTGATGTCGGTGGACGAGCTCGTGGTATAGCGGTTAGAATGTTTGCGTGCTAATCAGAAGATCCCGGACTCGAATCCTGCTCTCTACTGATGAGGGGCAAATACCCCCAAACTAGTTACAGATGGATGTCCTGCTAATATTGATGTTTCTGAATTGGATTAAATTTCGTGTTGTTTGGGGGTTTTCTACAGAAAATTTTATACATAAACACATGATAAAACAGTATTATACTTCGGTATAGTGCATGCTTTCTGCGAACACAGTTTAAATAAATTGCATCTAAAATACAAAATAATGAGTACTTATTTATCTCACTGTTCCTTTTTTTGACAAGGATATCATGCAAATATATTTTTAATAAATTATTCTGGATATCGTTGTTTTTATTTGTATGATGTTCTTTTTATATATTTTTAGATGGTTTCGAGTTCAACAAGATTGTAGACATCGTTCTATTGGTAAGTAAATATTGTTATTGCATATGTATTTAGAAATAGTTTTTTTCTGTTTTTTCTGGTTGAATGTTTAACAAATTACATGTTTATAGTTTGTAATACCTGAAATTCACATAAATAGTAACATAAAATTTAACTAATTAATTTGTTGATTTGTCCTGGATGAATAAATGTATCAAATCAAAAAAATAATTATTTCTGTTTTCCATCATGGTATAAGTTGAATTTCTGAATTCAATTTTGAGGAAAATAATGGGTAATTTCAAAGTTGGTCTTAAGATTGTTTGAGGTTTAGTCCTAAGACCAACTTTGAAATCACCTATTATATATTGTAATCAGTTGATAATAACCAAATATTATATATTCAAGATTTTTTAAGCTGTCACTTTTGAAAATTTCTTTTTATACCCCTTTATCTATATGTACATTTCAAATGGAAACATTTTCATTCTGTTATTGATCGAATTTAGAAATTGTGTGTGAGACGTTAACATGTATTTTCAAAGAACTTAATTTTACATAGCAACGGAGAAGTATTTATCTTTTCTTTAGACATAAAATAAAGCTATGTATTTTGTAAGTCGACGTCAACACTAAAAATTATCTGACTACTTTATTTGAAACATGCATTTATTTTTATCGATAGACAAATAATATTTCTCATTGTTTTGCTTTATTTATTGTACGTTCTTTATATTATTTAAAGATTTACAATGATATTAATAATTGATAAATAATAGAAATTGATAGAAATAAATTAAATTTCACGGAGTTTATGATGATTCTTGTTGATTTTCTGTCCGACATCTTTAATCTTTTTCATGTTTTCATAAAATATGGCATATGACTGGAACTAATGGTAGATAGTAGAAAAGTGAAATATGAAATACTAAGAACGATACAATACCTGTTGTATGTATATCGAATCTCTCTCCAATACTGAAATACGTTTAGATCCAATTTTAACTTTTTATGAAGCACTGATAATCGTAATTTTTTTATCACACTCGCAAATTGTAAACAAGATCATCCAAGTAAAATCCTGTATGAGTTTCAGAATGTTAATGTAGTTCTTAGGCTTTACTTTGATGATATTGGTAATACCCGTAGAATTATAATTTATTAGTTATCATATCACTAATACTCGTCATATTCAATTTTATATTTTAGATAATGAAGCCATATCTTGGATTCATGATTTGCTTTGCATTAGGCCTCATATTTATCATTTTGATGCCCCTTATTGGTGTATTTTTCTGTTGCTGTCGATGCTGTGGTAATTGTGGTGGAAAACCACAACGAATGGAAGGAAAAAGTGATCGAGCTGCCCGAGGAATTTGCGGATTATTCTTTTTTTGTTTTGTGACTGTTCTGTTGTAAGTTATTTTTTTATATGTATATTAATAATATACCATTAGCTACATCCGCAGGTACGTCATACTACCATAGTAACTATTTTTATAATTTTTAATTTATCATTATGCTTTTTATGCTCCTTCAAAACAGTAAAAAGTGTTGCACTCATGTGTCTTAAAGAGAACTCTAGCATTCATTTATTTGATATTATAAATCAAGTTGCATTATAGCTGTCCAACATTTAAAGATTTTCAGAAGTCCCAAATAATTATTTTGGCAGAAGGCTAACGGCTACTAGCGGCCTATTGCCATAGACCTAGATTTGATATAAATTTTAACCCTATCCCTACCGAGGGGAGGACGCTATGTAAATCGGCTCCTGTTTTATTTTTGATGCCATTGTTAGTTGATGAATTGTCGGTGCTATGCAATATTAGTACTTTTCCTAGTTATAATTTTAACAACTTTTAATGTCTGTTAAGAGTAATAATTTAAAAAAAACAGGTATACTTTGATAAAAATAATATATTACTTATTTATAATACTTGCAAATGATAGCCCAGGACAGCTGTTTCGGCCTTGTTGGGCCTCATCAGCTAGGCATACCTAATCATTGACTGAGTAATATAAAATGTTCTTATATACGTAAAGAAAATTTGCAAATTTTTGCATAAAAAGATAAAAAGTAGAAGACTTTCAGAAGAAAAATATTGGAAGCCAGTTTTTTTTTATTAAAAGGCACTCACGCTGTCAAAGTAGGTTCTGGCCATTTAATGTGTTTAAGAGTAATAATAAAAAACACTATAATAGACAAATTTTTTAAGAAATTACCATCTGAAATTTTATAACATACATATTGTTATCTTTATTTGGGGCCATTGTTTTAATAGCATTTTTATCAATCATATTTACCCCACAGTCATCTCTTAAAATAGGGCAACACAAATTTTTTGGATCATATTTGCACCAATTCTCTATAGACACTAAGTACTTTGTTAATCCTGACTACGTTAACTATCCCAGTATGGATTGAAATCTATTTCTAGGTTTGCAGTCATTATTGCCTTTCTGAATGCTGTCGCCATCAACGATGTTCTTGTTTCCAAACAGAATGATACAAATGTTATTCTTAGACTCACCAGCAATCTTGATCAAATAGAAACTACTGTTCATTCGATGCTTAAGGTAACATTCATTTTGTGGTTCAAATTTAACGCTAATTAGGTATATACAGCCCTACTGAAAGAAAGGCCGTACTGTTTTTTTAAATACCTAAAGACAACGAAACGAGAGACAGATGTCTGGAGCAGGGGAGCAAGCTGGCGTGGATCCCGAGGCGTTTCATCTTTAACCGTTAAGTGTGGCCGAACCAAAGAAAGGTCGGACATGATCAACTAGCATGATTGAAACAGCAGCCTAGATTTGAAAATAATTGGTCGCAGTTTAAAAGAAGTTTGATATCATAACTAGTGCTCAATATATTGAAAATTTTAAATAAATAATTTATAAACATTAACCCTTCGTTTATAAAGGAGGGGGGTCTAGCTCAAAAAGATAACTCCGATTAACCTGAAATTTTGCAACATTGTCACAAGTGAAAGCCTGTTTTTTACATAGCAAATGTCACGTGATGTGCCCTTAAAGTATGGTCCAAAATTTCCAAATTTTGAAGTCTACTTTTTTAAAAGAAAATCAATGCTAAATCCAGAAACTTCTTCTACTGGTTATCAATCCATTTTCTTAACTCAGCACCCTCCAAACCTAAACTCTTACCAGAATCTATCTATCTAAATTGTCCATTGCAAGTAAGCACAATTAACACAAAAGCTACACAAAGTTACATACGTAATAAGGCAGCTAAATGTTAATAATCACGCAGACAATTTGTTATTAATAGGTTCACAAAATAGAATACAAATAAAGATAACTGGTTTATAAATTTTTCTACATAGTTTTTGGTTATCATATTTGAAATATGATAACCAAAAACAAGAATAATTTATAAACCAGTTATTTAATAATAGAAGTTGGAAATCGAATGTAAAAAAATATGAACAAATTTTAGAGTTCTAAATTGAATGTAAATATGTAATAAAAGTTGTTAGACTACAATAATTTTAAAAATAGTTATGTTAAATATCAAAGCAATATAAAAAATATTGAAAATTGATATACTGTAAGGTATTTATCCAAACTTTGGGTACCAGTCGTCATCAGAATTGCTTCCAAACATAGCCAATCTCTGGAACTGAATTGAATCACGAGCGACGCAAAAGTGCTTCGTCAGATCAAATTTCTCGCTAAACGGCTCCAAACCAAAAAGATCAATCGACAAAATCGAAGAAACACTATCTTCACTTGACCAGTGACGCACACATGGAGGAATAGAACTAGTTCTATTCCTCCATGTGACGCACTGTAGAGCACCAATAATTACTCCACTAGATTCCAAACAGATTAGGTACATCGACACCAGTTCCCGAGTATCAAAAAATAAATAAGTGGTTTCTACAGCCAAATAGCAATTCTACCGTGTTCACCAATTGTTACGTTGAGGAAACACAACCTTTCAGTCAAGTAACAAACTTTAAATATATTGTTTTTGCTCCCAAACTTTATTGTGACAACAACATTACGCTAACACGCACAAGCAGTACATAATGATTACATAACTTGATTACATAGATAATCTAATCTATCTATAGTGTTCTGCCGAATTAGTTATTAGGCAGGTTCAATTCTATGGCATCCACTTTCTCCATCCTTCTC
>JAUYWI010061167.1:0-15869 GCA_034780595.1 Parotoplana pacifica | reverse complement strand
CCCCCTCCCTCCCGTGGTTTCTGCTGTGTACTGGCGACACCGTGTGTAGTTTGCGAAATGCACACAGTACCTGGGTCACAGCATTAAAAGGGCTCTTGTTGATGTAATTAGGCGCGGACCGCATTTGGTTTTCCCAGAAAGAAGAGTATGAGAAAAATATGTGACTATTGATGTTGAAAGTTTTATACAATTTTGTGAAATGTTTTGAATATTGCTCCTTTACTAAAAGCCCATTTTCCCAGTCACCCGGTATTACATAATATGCACTTGTGTATATGTAGAACATGTTTTTATGTAGGTACGTATTTGGGAAACGAAACTAATTTAGGCCCATAGCAAAGTTTTCCTAATTTTCGATTTCCTAATTTTTACTTTCCACACTGTTGATGTCAGAAAATCAATATTTGGCATTTAAAAGCTTGCATCTATTTATTACTCAATGAGTAACTTCTGTTTTAAAAATAAAATAATATTTATTGATTAATTTAAAACCTTTGATTAAATTACGAGTCATGGCATTCAGTATCCATTTATGTCAAAAACGAAATTTCCAATTATCAAGGATTTGAGTATTGCCTGTTTCTACTTATGATTGAAAGTTTAGTTAGTTTGAATTATATTTTATTCACCAGCAAAGCCACTACGAGAGCGGTTTTGACCTCTTTAGGTCCTGTCAATCGAATTTAGGCTCAAAGACGGACCCTCCTGGCGTGTAAGGCAAGTGTTTTACGCACTGGGCTATCCAGGCTGCTGGTGAATGTGAGCGCACAGTTGTTCTTTAAATTTACCAACTGTTAGTTGACAGTACAACTGTTTTTTAGCGACCATTATTATTTGGTCAACTACTAACAGTAGTATAGAACAATGTTTAAAGGAATAGAAGCTTTGTTCTAGCCAATTTATAAATGAAACTGTGAGAACACCAATTCATATAAATTAGTTTGAGCCAAGCTTCTGTTCCCTTTAAATAGTTCCATACTACTGTCAGTAGTTGACTAAATAATAAAGCTCTCTAAATACAGCTGTACTGTCTACTAAACTAACTGTTAGTAAATTAAAAGAACAACTTAGCACTTCCATTCACCAGCAGCCTGGATAGCTCAGTTGATAAGACTCCTGTCTTACACGACAGAGAGTCCTGGTACGACTCTCCCTACGACTTATATGAGACCTAAAGTTGTCGAAACCGGTCTCGTAGTGACTTATGCTTGTAATTAACATTTAATTTGTATTATAGCAGTTGTGGGAACAATAATTCAATTATATATTTTTTAAAGTTATTAATAATTTATTACCATTATAAAATTAAGATAATGAAAAAATTCAAATATTTTAAGAACTATTTAATTCTATGAAGTATGGGCAGAGTAGGTAGTCAATATGAGGTTTGCGTGTCTCCAGGCTAGCTGTTCTTTTTACTGTTCAAACTCTTGATATGATCAAAAGCCAGTGAAACAGTTAATGAAGATAATAATAGTCTTCTTATTAGCAAAGTTTTAAGTCACGTCACGAGTCTTGGTCGTTTTAAATTAATTTATAAGTAACAATGCAGGCACATTTAGGCATAAATATTATTCTGCATGGTCTGTATGGGAACAAATGTATAAATAAAAGGACTTTAGGTGTACATCTGTAGGAATTTCTTTTTTTAAAAATTATATTTCTATTCTGAAATTAATCTGTATCTCATTAATTTTAATAAGTTTGATGGAATGAATTTTGCACGAATTGGTGTAGTCGCTAATTGGGGGAGAAGATGGGCATGTTATCCATATCACATTGGCAGGAGCAAGTTTTTGGAAAAGAATTTGGTCAGTTTTGAATAACATCTATCTGCCAAGTACCTGCGTATTTATCTATGTAGTCCAGCAAGCGAATAAACTGCTGAGTTTCCCAAAGCACAAGAAATTTAATTGTACATGTTTTGGGAAGTTATCCGAACATTTAAAAGTGATACCATATCGAATTGATGCGCTCTATGTTAAATACTTATATAACCTTCAGAGTCAGGCTGGTGAATTTAATAGGCTATTTATTGAACCGATCTTGTATGGATGCGTTTATATTTTGGTCAATGGATGTATATTATTTTGCTTTGGATGAAATTTTATTTTACAAAGCTTTTAGGTTTTTACATAAAATATATTTTCAACAATCGAAAGCGATTAGCGTCTTTTTAGCAGCATCATAACAAATACGACTCGGGTAATTTTAGTTTGATTGTTCTTGATATGTACACGTAGAACTCAGAAAATGTTAGTAGGCAATCTTAGGGAATTCTGACCAAACATTCAATTTTTTTATTTCAGAAACATTTATTGTGTATCTGTTTTTTTTTAAATTTTATTTCCAAATTCATTGCTTTTGCTAAATGTTTTTTAATTTCATAATTTTCAGTATTGCTGTATACTTAGTAACAATACTTGCCTGTATTTTCACTCTGTACTGTACTCAATAATCAAATTGGTAGATGCCTTTGGTTTTAGATTCATACCTATTGGCGGGTCCGAATCTACGCCTACACCGGAATTCCAGCCTCAACATTTGGGTATAACACTGTGATATTAACTGTGTTTCAATGTTGTCACTATAATGTGTATCCGTGTCACTGTTGTTACTAGGTGACAGGTGGTCGCCATTTAATCATTATTTATCCTTTTACAAGGAATTAATCTTGTGTAGGACCTCAAAAATACTTTCTCATGTGGTTTTGTCTTAAATTACTGATTCAAATGGTTATAAAAGTATATTGTTTAAAAAATCCCATTGTTGTCATTTTCCACGACTTTTCTGGATTTTCCCGCTTGTTTCTGTGTTGATTTCAGATCCTTTCTTCTAATTTCAGACAGTTAAAGAAAGCTTTAATTTCATTCCCAGCTTACCTTGTTCCTACTGTTTGTTACTGTTTATGTAAAAGTCTTGATGTATCAGTACTTACTTGAGGTTTGATTTACTAGATTTATTGCTTATTTATTCCATTAGCATTTACTGACATTTTGTAGTATTTTCTACAGGGTGTCCGTAAAGTCACGCAAGTGAGAAAAGTATCATTCAGATAATTTAACTAAATGTGTATACTTTTTATAAAGCATGCACATATTTTATAACCCACAGAACTTATTCTGTTTAATATTAATAAAAAATGTAACTGCCAATTACGTAAATGATGAACAGACAATAATCATTTAGAATTTATTCTAATTCTTACTTTTAGCTTGGCTTTTGTGAACCCAGAAGACAATGCTTACTATCCCGAATTCCCAGTAGACAAGAGACAGATCCAACTTGTCCGTAGCGAGATCGGAAACTTTTTTCTAAATGAAAAAATCCACGGTATGCATGAACTATTTATGGTTTTTTTTTTTTTGGGGGGGGGGAAGCTTGTGAACAGAACAGCCAACACAGTTCTTTCATTATATTTAGTCTTCAAAATGCATAGTTGGTATAATTCCTTCAATTTCCTTATAGGTAACTATGTAATTGACTCAGCATTTAATTTTAAAGCTGTTTACATTTAAAAAATGACTAACTTCATTTTAAATTCAAAGATAACTTTAACCATTCATATTCTACCTCTTCATACTTTTTTATTGATTTATTTACGCGCTTTCTATGGATTAGTCTGAAATTTGAAAGAAACAGAAAGCAGCTGACCTTCGTTCTTAGTATAGCTCAATACTTTGTTCGTATTGGTTCTGTGTATTTCGGATCCATTTTGATGGTCCCTGGGAAATAAGGAGATAAACCAATAAATCTGAAACATCCAGCTTCAATTTCTAATGTTTTTACCATAGATATTAATTATATAGATATAGTTGAGAAATAAAGAATAATAACCAAATGATGAAATCTAACTTGAATTGGTCTACAAATAATGTCATGATTTAAATATTATTTTTAAATATTTAAAAAAAGTTATAGCAGGTTAAAATTTTAAAGTACAACAAAAAGTGAAATCTATTCATTTTTTACCAGTTTTCAAATTTAATTCAAATAATTAAATACATTTATAATTTTTGGGTAAATAATTGTAATCATGCATGAAAATTAAGTGATGTTATTGAACAAAGTAAATACAACAATGTAATATAGATAATTTTAATCTATGGAATTTAATATCTATGGTTCTTGCACACTGAGAAGATAATAGATTTAGAGGGTGATAGAAAAAACAATCACAAGACATAACAGCACAGCAAAATATCGGTGTTGCTTTTTTGTCTCTTTTGGAAAGTTGTTGCCCTTTTAGTTTATTTCCAAGATTCTTAGATTTTTTAGTTTAAAATTTATACCTAACAGTTGAGTAAATATATTAAATAAATTACAACATTACTTGCAAATAGTGTGGTATATTATTATATAATTTTTATATAAAAATTATGATAAAATACAATACTACTTGCAAGTAATGTTGTACATAATATTTAATTTATTTTTACTAAATGATACAGACTTTTGACTCACATATTGACATTCTTACAAGATCTGATAACATGTTTTCCTAGGTCTGCCTTCAATGACTGTTTTCTTAAGAGAAACAAATATAGAAGTGTCTACGTACAAGGGAGTGTGTGGCGCCTAAAACGGACTCTACAATAAGTTAATTTTAATAAGGAAAATTTAATTACATTGATGCTACATGTGAAAAGGCTCCTTATAGAATTACCGAACTAAAATTATCTATCTATCTTGTTCTCTGCCTTGTGGCAGATCCGTGTCTATGGATTCCACTTTCTCCACTGTTACCTATTATGTGACATTTTTTTAAGAGCTGAATATGACACTCCTACAAGATCCTTTAACATGTATTTCTTTGGTTTGGCTTGGCTTCATTTTCCTAGAAGTCTGCCCTTAATGACTGCTTTCAGTGGGTTATCTCTTCTCAATATGTGACCTATCCAATCTTTCTTACGCTTGGTAATTGTGAGACAGTACCTCGTAGAATTACTTGACACTAATTCGTTGCCTTAAAACGAACAGTATTAGGTGTCAAAGATTTGATTAAAAATACTTCAGAGAATTATGTGAACTTCAAAGCTACAATATCCGAAAATGAGACAAATTGCAACACCAGTATTTTGTTTGTCGATATTTAGTATGTTACTGCAAAACAGAAATAGACCGAAGACTAACGCTAGGAAAATCTGCCATGGCCGGCCTACACAGGATATGGAAGGACAATGGGATCTCGGTTATTATGAAAGAAAGTGAGCCTTGTCAAAGTTCTCATATTTCCCGTAGCAACTTACGCAGCAGAATCATGGACAACATCGGTGGCAGATCGCAAGAGATTCCAAGCGTTTGAACTCTGGTGCTGGAGACGACTTCTCAGAGTCCCATGGACTGCCAAAAAAAAAAAAAAAAAACCATCCTGGATCAAGTTGGAAATCCACCTTCTCTAGCGGAATAAATCTTCAAACAAAAATTGACGTACTTTGGCCATGTGGCAAGAAGGTCGGAGAGTCTAGAAAAAAACTTAATGCTAGGAATTATCGAAGGAAATCGGCGAAGTGGCAGACCTAGGCGCAGATGGAGGGACGAACTGACAGAAGCTGCACAGACCACTCAATCTAGACTTCTCTCAGCAGCACAAGATAGAAATTCCTGGAGAATGTTGATCAAAAATGTGGTAGCCAGAGCTCGCCCGCGAACTAACGGCACAAGGTGACAAGGTGACTGTTTAGTCTAAGCTCCCTTAATGTTGATATTTTGTCCTTTTGCAAATTTAACGTGTTTTATTCTGAACTTTTAAAAAATAATAATACACATACTTTAGATTTTTGAGTTTTGAGTTTTGTAATAAATATTGCGATATGATATTTTTTTGTATTATTGTCATCATGTTATACCTCAATGCCTTCCATACTTTTTTTAAAGTTATAATAGACAGATGTCTTCTTATAATTTCTCTGTCTAGATTGTTTATTAATTATGGGTAGAGCATCAATCCTTTTTTAGAAATTATTTTATTTCTCTATACATCTACGAGGTTGTTTTATAATTAGACATCTAACTTTAGCAGAATGTTCTTTTATTTCATACATAATAAACAAACAAGATAGTAATGAGTTAGACATGGTTCGTGATTTGTTCTAATTACTCAGTATTGTTGTTTCGGTTGCATTATTAATTATTTTCTGGCGTGCTACTTAGTTAGGTGGTTTAGTTAGAAAGAAGGGCAATTTAGTTACAAGAATGATAAAAGCACCAAACTTTGTCAGACATTAGGTGACCTTTTGGATCCAGTTGCTTTGGCTCTTTAAAAAATCGATTTTATTCATTGTTTATTTGTCTATTCAATTGCTTTATAATTTGCTGTTACAAATAATTTAAAAAAAACATTGGCGTGGTTCAACGTTCACAGGAAATAAGTTTTTATAAAAATAATTTATTTAAATTATGTTTAAATTTGATACTAGTTACAAGTAGTATAGATAT
Organism: Parotoplana pacifica; assembly: GCA_034780595.1. NCBI lineage: Eukaryota > Metazoa > Platyhelminthes > Proseriata > Otoplanidae > Parotoplana > Parotoplana pacifica. The sequence continues at coordinate 9,431 of JAUYWI010061167.1, read as the reverse complement.
AAAATGCATAATGTTATTAAAAAATAACATAAAATGTTTTTTTATGAAAATGTATTTCCCGTGAACATAGGACCATGCCTATTGGATAAACAACGAAGAAAATGAGTAAATTCGGGTTTTTGAGAGATGGGAATTTAACACAGAAAGGAAGGACCATATCTGACCAAAGCAAATGGATCCAAAAGGAAAAAGTGATGGCGGAATATGTGCAATTTTTGATACCTAAAAGATATTTTTCGACACAATTTTGGTGCTTTTATCATTCTTATAACTATATTTTGACTAAGCCTCCAAACTCACTTATTATGTAGTTATAATATTGAACGTATAAAATATCTGCCTTAAATTGTTCAGTTTGTTGTTTTATTTTTTAAGTCTTTGGTAAGAAAAGTTATAAGCACACACCGCACACTGCTAAATAATGACACGAATAACCTGGCGAACCAACGCTGTTGTCTGTACTTTGTGATGAGTGCAAAAAGGAAAAAACACATCTCAATTTATTTGTACATCCCCCTATAATGCCCATTTCGTTTGGTCAATATACTATGATATTTGTTTTGTAAAAATTATTATAATAAATAAAAGAACGAGAAAACAGTTGGTATTTTTATTGGGCTGCGTATAGGCCTAAGCTAAATTATAGTTTCAGGCAAAACCTCGTATTTTACAAATATGTTTAAATTTGAAAATGGCTTTTAGCTGTGTAGTTTGCTATTCATATAATTATTGCCATGTAGTGACTTTGTGTTTTTTGTAAACACTTAATGGTCAATTTTTTTATTGAACATGAGTGCTATTTGAAAAAATATAAAAGTACCAATATCGTCAAGTAGCCAATCGGACAAAAATGATATCGTGAGAAAATGAATGTTTTGGGTACAGTCACAGAAAGTTGTTCGAAGCGGATTAATATGTAGAAATTAGAAAAAATGATAACAGCAGCACCAAAACAAATATGGAAACTTAAATAAAATAATATGAATTGAGAACTTTAAAATGTTGCAGACTTAAATATCCATCATTCAATGAAACTGCATCTTGGTTCTTTTCTTAAATTGTTTGTAAATTCTGATTCAAAACTTCTATTGAGATGTTGTGTTTTCAATTCGCTTTATAGCAAATTTATCTATCATATGTATTATATCGTTAATTTGTCTTATATTTATATTTATTTTATAAATTCTATTTTGCTATTCAATTGTTTGTTATCTGGACCGATTGTAGATGTGTTTGTAATTTATAAAACAAAAAGTTTTGCTAATTGTACGATATTTAGTCTGAGGGTTCAATTCAACTTCTGTGAGGCAAAGGTTTGAATAGTCCCATTAAATAGTGATTTGTCTTAAGTGGGAACAAAAAAACTCTCAGATCACTCAATGTATTTTTTCCTATTCTGAAAAGTATTGGGGAAAAAAGTTGCTTCTGTTGATGTTAACAAAATTGGCGTGGTCCTACATTTGTAAGAAAGATGTTTTTGTAGAATAACTTATCTTATTTTTATTAAAATTTGGATTAAATACAATCCTACTTGCAAGTATTATAATTATTAAAATACACAATTTTAATAAAATAACAATATTTTACAAAAACATTTTCCTGTAACTGTGGCACCACGCTAAATTTTTTAATTACTTGTAACATTACCTGAAGTAAGTAATGTACATATGACGAAAATCGAAGCAAATATTTTTCACCAATATTCTCCAGCATAGGAAAAATACATTGAGTGACCCCAAGGTTTTCTTACGCAAATTAAGGTAACTAATTTCTTAATAGTACTCATATTATGTGTACAGACCTTTGGCTCTGGAAAGTTTGATTAAATCCTATCCGGCTCCCGGACTGATTTTTAAATGACATTTTATTCTTTGTTTTTGCTGACCATCCATACACTTTTAATTTGTTGTGAATTTTTGTTTAACTGTTTTTTCTTCTCTCTATATATTATATTGCTTAAATTTTTATAAAGTAAGATAACTGATCGTCAAAGAAAATGCCTATAGGTTATTGAACATCTAATTTTCTAAAATCAATTGTTGGTCAAGTAGTGTACTCAATTTTTGTTGACCACATATTTTTGTAGACTTATTTTTTGTGTTCTGCTGATCTTTTATGTTTACATGAAATGTTTGGTGGTAGATAATTTGGCGAGTTTTATAATATTCTCAGTAGAACATTGATTTTACAACGTTAATTTGGCTATTTGTCAAAAGAATTGGTGTTGTTCTTTTATTTTACATATCGGTACAGGATGGTCCAGAAGTCTTTGTATTCATAATTTATATGCAATTGGTAAAACTTGGGTTTTTAAATCAGTACACTAATTGGAACAGAGCTATCAACAAATGGAATAATACAAGTGGATGTGGAGATCATTGATGAAATGGATAGGTTCAAATACCTCCTAGGATCGTTCAAGAAGAATGATAGAAGCTGCCCGATCGAAGTGAAAACGAGAATTGCTATGGCGAAACCAAAAATTGTGAGATGACCTGCACTTGGAAGGACCGTGTACTGCCAACTCAGTTAAAAGTGAGGTTGGTGAGAGCCCTGGTCTGGCCAATCATCTCCTATGTTGCAGAAGGATGGACCTTAAACCTGGCTGAGGAAAGGCTTATCAATGCTGCAGAGATGTGGATTTGGAGAAGGCTTCTGAGAATCAGCTACAGAGAGCACAGAACAAATGCCAGCATTCTTGTCGATCACCAATGTAGAGGAGGGGGTTGCAACTTCACAAGAGCAATACTGGGCTAATGCAGAATGGAAGGCAGACGTCGAAGAGGTAGACCAAAGATCCATCATCTTGACAACATCAGAAAATGGTCTGGACTGAGTATGGATTAGTCAACTCTAAAACAGAGGATCGAAAACCTTGGCGGATCATTGAATGGGTCGGCCGAATCAAAATAATGAGCACGTCATCATTATCATTATATAACCTTCTGTAATAGTTATGAAGTTGAAAGTTGTCATACCTCTTAAGTGTCGGAGGTACTACACGATAAAAAAAGAATTACATCAAAATGTTAAATAGCTTTCAAATGGCAGCTGTCCCAAAAGTGACCTTGTCATATCCTAATATACCTTCTGTTGTAGGTTGCCGCATGAGCTAACAACCTACTACCGTAGGTTTAGATATACATATGCCATAGAATTATTTAGAAAAAAGAAATGATAAAATGGCTTAGGCTATTACAGAAAATAGGCATTTAAAAATTCTATTTAATTTGAACAAATTTTATAAGTATAACAATATCTTAAAAGTTCAAGGCTTATCTAAAATGAGAACATTACTTTTAGGACACAAATTAATTTATAAACCTGAAAAATTAAATGTGGCGCATATAAACATTATAACAGTAAATAGCTTAGCAATAATATAGACTTAAGAAGTACCTAGGTATGCCTAAAAAATAAGATTTCTGAAAACATTGCTAGGTATAGTATGGAAGCAACTACCACAAACTTATAAAATATTTAAAAATTGACATAGATTTAAGAAGAAAATTAGTAATTATTTTACAGATACTTTTATTAAAAATTCTGAATTGTTTTTGTTGTGGGAAAAATTGCGAAATATCAGTCATTTCATTTTTTCGAAGGGTTAATTCGTTTTGCCATTTTACTTTATTTTATTATTATTCATAATGCCACATCTACCTTATATTGTATAAACAACCTTATATTTCTACATGTAGTTTGTAAATTAACGTACATTTTAATGCTAGGCATAAATAATATCAGTCACTGTACTGTTTTTTATGCCTAGGGAAAATGTTTTATTTTAATTTCTATTTAAATTTTGTACAAACATAAGCATTTATTTTTATATTTCCCTAAATAATCTGTTAGATTCCCTGAAAGTTATGCGCCAGTTTGAAGCATTGACCAAAGTAGCGGCAGGTGTTCCTTGAGGTTTTAATCCTGTAATTCACTCTCTTCTTGGCAAGTGTATAAAAGAGATCATTGTCCCTCTTCGGTTGATAAATCTTTTCAAGGTACCTGGATATGAAATTTCAGACCAATTTATCCATGGGAACTATAAAAATTCTATGGGGTGGACACTTCTGCCCCTATCTACCACATATCTAAAAATAAGCTTATCTAACAAGGGTTGAAATAACAGAGTTAAAAATATCAAAAACATTAATGTTGTTTCATACTCGTATGTAAAACTTTTATTATAATCAAATAATACGTAAAGGCATCTTATATGCTACTTAAATTTAAGTAGCTACTAAAGAGGCTCTAACCCAACTATTGAAACCTTCGCAATCAACTATTTAAAATAGTTAGACAAATTCAATGTTACGTCCTCTATAATTAAATTATCATTTTATAAATTAATTAACCATTGATATTTTAATGTAAAAGTAATTTTATTTGTTAATTTTTAGAAAATAATATTTTACCGTGATCATTTCTAAAAAATCATTAATTATTATCTATATAATTGTATTCAAATTTTGTACACTAAATAGTTCACCTAGATATTGAATACTGAAATATAAATGTCTGAATCCTAACAGTTTACATAACAAAATGAATTCGAAATCAGTAGATCCCGTAATTGACAGCTTAAATTTTAATTTTAGAAGTGCAAGATTAATTGAATCAATAATGTCAGGTTTCTTGAAGAAAATATGGTATCAGTGGCTCTGAAAATGTGTTTATATTTATAGAGGCCATAACATAAAATGTAAGGAAACATGAAATAAATTATTACAATAAGTAAAAGTGTTGTCAAACAGCAGCATTACTTAATTCAATAGTCTATCAATTAGCTCTGACAAAAGACTGGCTTGGAAGATCTTCCCAAAGACTTCTAGCACAATTCTTGAACAATAACTTTCACCCGTATTAGAGATCATCGTCTGAACATGGAAAATTTCCGAACCTAAGTTCATACAACTTATTAAAAACGGCAGAGAGATATAGGAGTTCTAAAGATTCCAATTTCTGATCTCCAAGTATTGGTATGTATCACATAAAAATAAAAAATATTTAACACAATAAGCTGAAACAAATAATGCAATAGTCAATTAACCCTGACAAAAGACTGCAATATTACTTATTTTGACGTAGGTAGGTAGGTACTATGACAAACATAATTTCTATAGAATACTAAAATAATCAAATTTTATTTAAATAAAATGAGCGATAGCTAAAAAGACAATATCAAAACATTTCACTAACAGATTGAATACACCACGAAAGACATGTAACCTATAAATGCTTCGATTTCTATTTCATCCAGTTCTTCTTGTGAGGATAATTTCTATTCCACCTGAGTACCGTTCTATACCTGCCAAAATGTACAAAGGATAGATTTACGTATCAGATGATCTGTGAATATTTGTATCCCTTCCTTTTCACTACTAGGTTTGATTCCAGCTTTTACTTTTAATTATTCATCAGCAATTTAATCACCACTCACAATATTATGTTGACGAGCCTTTTCGCGCAGATTATTATTTTGAATTTGCCATTCTCTACCAGACAGCTACTAATTGAACATCATGTGATTCCGTTTCCTCGGAGTCTGTCTCTGAATCGTGGGCTTCATCTGAGTCTGTCACAGTCTTATTCAAAATGCAGTACTATTCTCTCATTATCTTGTTCGTCTTCTGATGACTCCAACAATTCTTCCTCATTTCATTTCTTCCTTCTTGATCATCACCTAACAAGTCTCCATCTTCTTGGTCCTCTTCGTCACTACTTATATCTAACAGATTGTAACCTTTTTTTGATAAACATGGTCTTTCAGCCTTCAGGTATTTTTTCATTCCTTGATGTTGTTATGCCAAGACAAACATGCTGTCACCTCTCCGTCTAATCACCAGGTATTCTTTCATTATTTGATGTATTCGTTATACCACGCTCTTCGAATTTATTTGAATTCATGTTTTGAAAGATGTAAATTGCTATGTAATAATAATATACAAGGTGATCCAAAAGTCTTTTGCGGTGATAGTAATGCACAATTCTTAAATAAATATTAAACATGGAAAATATAATTCATAAGAACAAAATTCATATTAAACATAATAATAATCTCAAAAGTAAGTTAGTATATACAGTCAAACAGCTCAGTCTTCAAACAAAAACTACCTTGATCAGGACAAAGAGTTAAACGCTGAAATTTCATCAGGAAAATCTGAACATCTTTAAGGGGATAGCTTCTATCTCTTCAATGATACTTGGAAATAGCTCGTCGTTCGTAAACAAATTTCGACCTACGATATGCCCAAAACCAGAAATCGGGAGTAACATCTGGTGATCAGGCAGGCCATTCAATAGATCCATGCCTCCTAATCCATTGTCTTGGCATTTGATCATTCAAAAGTGCTCTTGCATCTAAACTGTAGTGGGGTGGCCCTACGTCTTGGAAGTATTTGTCTCTATTTCTGTGGAAATACGTAACAGGTTTTTTTCGAAGAATATGTGGCAGTAGCGGACTGAATTCATTGTTGTGTAACGAATATAGTAGCTGATACTCCTGAATAGCCAATAGCAGCACGTACTGTCATATGTTGAGATTTTTTCTGGATTATGAAATATTTTCTTCTAACCAAATGCATATTGTGCTAGATTACAGTACCGTTTGTGGAAAAACATACTCATATGAGAATACTAACTTTCGGATCAAAAGTGGGATTCCTGTTGAATCTTTCTAACATTACTTCCCAAAACTGAAGTCACCAATCATCGTTACCATCTTGAAGAAATTGTGTGAGTAGTGTGGCTTGTATGGATGATATGCTTCTTTCTTGAGAATTCGCATAACGGTAGTTCTAGATATGTCTAGCTCATCAGAAAGTCTACGAGTAAATATCCGCGGGTCCCCATTAACGGCATTCATAACTGGCATCCGGGAATCATTTCCTGAAGCTGTGACTGGCCTTCCTGAGCGTTGCCTGTCTTCTACAAGACTACTGATTTCCAGAAACTTACTTTTCCTATAAGAAATCACCTGCCTGCTAAGAGCTTCTTTTCCAAAACGTCCATAAATAGCCGACAACTTTTTTCATGGTTGTTATGGATAATGGCCCACGACATTGAATTCAATTTTTCTTCAATAGTAAAATCAGCCATAATTACTGATGATTCAGGAGAGCTGTCAGTATTATCCGAGATTTCAGTTCATTTTTTCTTTAAATTTTAAATAATAAAAATCTATTTATAAATAAAAAAATTCATTCAAAAATAAAATGTGCTGAGAGTCACGCTTGCTTTCATGTATGTATGTATGTATGTATGTATGTATGTATGTATGTCGAGATTTGTGAAAACAACTCTCTAAATATGTCAAAGCTTGGAGCTATCTGTGTAAATATGAAATTTTTAAAAAGATTTCACTTGAAAATATTTGTTTCATATTTAATAAAATCTTTAACAAATTTAACGGATCTCATTAACACTGTACCAGATAATATTATTGACTAAAAAGGTGTTAGCTCCCACCATAAAATAATTTAAATATGCATAAAAGTGTGTTTCCATGAGCTAACTACTTTGTTCTTGTTTAAACACTGACTTTAGCCCATTGGTATCATTGCAGAATCGAACTTTAATTATGATTTTTTTTAATGTTTGTCGTTATATTAAGATGTAAGACCGTAGTTTAAGATATCAGTGCTATTTTGGTGATGTTAAACAAAATTATCGATTTTTGTATTTGGATTATTAATTGTCATTGTTAGATAATATATGTTCTATAAATCCATACTATGATCCTTATAACTTTTAAATATTGTATTCATATAAAGTAAAAGAAATTTCTTCTTCATATACTAATATTTATAAAGTGACAGAATTTTCGGCTGAGTGCCTTCATCAGTGTCAGATTATAATAGAAATGCAGCTATATTTATTATATAATATATGTAAGACAAATTAAACATGAAATACTATTCTGACACTCTCTCGATAAAATGTGATTTTGACAGACTTTGTTTACAAAAATTTACAAAAGTTAAAAGGTCTGTATAACAGATTAAAAATAAAATAAAATACAATTCTGACATAATATACCTATGATTATAACAGACTTAAAATTTTCAAATTTCTACAAAATACGATTCTGATAGTCTTTAGATTTATTGAGTCAATTTTAAGCCAACACAACCATTCATCAGCAGGTCATTTGAACAATTGTTGATCTATTGTTCTTTGTTTGTATAGATGCGGGAGGTTGTTGTGTAGAATTTCCCATCTAAAGGCACTCAGCCGAAAATTCTGTCACTTAATAAGTATCTGAAGAAGAATTTTCTTATACTTTATATGCATTTATCTTCTGTGTATTATAAAACCCATTTCTATAAAAAGACGTAACTGACCAAAAAGATCCCTCATGTTATTATGATAAAAGGAAGTACGAGCAATTGTCGAACAGTTTTTCATAGATTTCGCAACAAATTGTAAATGCAAAACAAACCACCCATAAATGTATTTGTCCAACTATTTTCGATCTCCATTATTCATTCCCAAGGATGGTGGACATAGATTGACACACGTTGTTGGACAAATACATTTATGTGGGTTATTTTACTTTTCTTGTTTACAATGAAATGCTGGACACTCTGTGAAAACACGTTTTCTAATAACTCTCAAATCTGCAGTCACGTTCTTAAATCATAACACGGCAGAGTAATCATTAATACAAATGGTTAAAGCAAATAAATCCACTTGGTTAATAATATGACAGATGTAGAGGAGGCATTCATGGTTCAACAACTTCTAAACCGATTTCAACATCTTGTTGGCCTCCGAGAAGACCACATTTGGTTATTCTAGATCACAAGGTGGGCAAATATTAAGGTGTCAAAATGTTTCTATTTTGAGAAGTCCTAAAATATTCTGCGAAGGCTAGATAGCTCGATCAAAGAGCTAGGGGCCAATGGTCACAAGCCTAGATAACAAAAGCAAATAACTATTTAAATTATAATGGTATTTGATTTTTCGTACTTTTAAAATATTTAGCTCCCAGCGTACATTTGGTAGTTTATGAATTATTTGAAAATGTGACAACAAATAAACTTAAGATGTAAACAAATTATTAGTTGAAACTTGTACAATATAGTTTTTTATATCAATCAGTATTAATGGACCCATTATAGTTCATTATGCTACGAGTTACACATAAATCTTTCAGTAGATCAGAAAGTGTGCGTTTATGTGCTTTTTGGGAAATTTTACCTATTTTGTGAGGTTACCAGAAAAAGAATAAAATTCTATAATCATAGAAATTGCGTTCATTTTATCACTACTTCTGAAATAATTACTGACGCTAAATGTAAATCGATAAAGCACGGTAGGTCAGAAACAGGTGTAACCTGAAATAAAATGCCCATTAATTCTAAAAGTAGAAATGATTTCGTAATGTTCAAAGGACTATTTTAAGCGAAATTTTAAAATATTTCATGGAC
>JAUYWI010061156.1:0-15873 GCA_034780595.1 Parotoplana pacifica | reverse complement strand
AAAGCTTGACTGTTTTGGTTGGTGGGTAAGTTTCTTTTTGGGGGGGTTGTATATACACCCCCCCCCCCCCCAGTATCAGGTGCATAATATGAACAAACATTTATCGGCCAAGAGTTATACATTTTTGTAAACAGAATACGCATAGGGGTGTCTGTGGTTCTCTTCCAGTTCAAATTAAAATATTTATAAATCAAGTTCACAGGCTATACACTTAAGCTCTAATATAAATTGCATAAAATTAAGTATCTTAAAAAAACTATTCAGAATTACAATTAAAGTTCGTTTTCAAATGAGAAAAAGGTAAATTAAGTAATTTATAATGTCTAAAATGTAGCCGTCCGTATGTGGTTTCCAACAGGCCACACCAATTTTTATTCTCATTGCATCTTTACAACAAAGAGCTTCTGTTGTTGTTTCAAAATTATTCTTTTATTTAAAACAAAGGGTTAAAAATATATAAAACTGTCCCTAAAATAAACCATCAACCAAATATGGTTATACAAAGGCACAACATTCAAACAAAAAAGTAAAAACAATATAAAACTAAACACATAATATAAACAAATAAAACAAAGTGTGAAAATTACTAAATAGACGATAGTAAAACAGTATTGTAACATGAATAGCTAAATAACTTAAAAATAACAGAGTGAAGATCATAGTTTTTTTTATTAGGTATCATTTATTGCAAAGTAGCAGATCTATTGAGATAATTTTATGCCTGAAAATGTAAAACAGAAATCCGCGTATGCTTCATTCGCGTGTTATTATAAGCACAAAAGCTTTTATATTGTTGTTGAAAAGTCGATCCAAATTGATTATATACTGTAGGAAATAAAGGCTTCGTCTTGTGTACTTTTTATAGTGTTTTAGCTGTTATCTAAAGCCGTGTAGTTATTAAACTGAGTGTCTAGGTTTCTTTAAAAAAATCTTTTAACTCCCCTCCCCATAGTCACACCTAAAAATATACCTTGTGGTCACAGGTGGGGGACATACCTCCCCCAGGACATTCTTCCCCTGTATAGATTAATAGATTAGGCTAAAACTTGGAAAAATTCATCAATTTTTTTGTTGAAAAAATCAATCTGGGGTAATGTCATCAGGTCTAAAAAAACGAAGTTTGTTCGATTGATTATTGTTTTTTTGCCCCCCCCCCAAAAAAGAGAGAATATTTTGGACTAAAATTCAAATGAAATACCCTATTTGGCTACATTTTATTAAAAAATTAAATTTTGGGGACCTGCTCTCAACTGCTGGTCCTTATATCTCAGGAAATATATGTAATTCAGAAGGTATCTAAAACAATGTATTAAATTGTGAGATTGCTCATTTTTTAAATAAAATGTTTTCCAAGGCAAGTCAATCATCTAAAATGGCAGAGCTTATAATAACCTTCTAAATTCCATTTTTGATGCATCATCCAGGTCTGGGCCCAAACTCAGTGGACCTCTCAATTTCAGACTTTAGGTAAAGTTAGAGACTTTCACTTGGTATACTAATAAATTATCAGATAGGAAGATATTCCAATGAATTATTTTCAATTTATGAGTAAATCAAATGTCAAAATTTTCATATCTAAAAATATAGGATTTTCAGAAATGGCCAAATTTGGGCACAAAAAAATCATAACTTTTTGTGATTTTTTAAACATAATTATGTTTAGCATGTAGTTTAGCACAGTTCTCCAAGCTTTTAAAAAATCAATTAAAAAAAATGTGGCTCTTCAGTGACTGGCTATGGACAAAAATTTATATTTTCAAAAACCCGGAATATATCTCTACCAAATAGTAATCAATTTCATCAACATTTGACTTCAGAATCGAGTTATTTAAAAAAGAACATTTTCATGCCGCCAGGTGACCTGGGGGGGGGGGGTCAAGGAATTTACTACACTGATATCAAATTTCATTCCAATCTGTTGAAGCGTTTTCGAACAGTTTCCATTTTTCGTCATGAGGGGGGGGGGGGTATTTCACTTGTGACCACGAAGTGTTAATACAAGATCTATGATCAAATTCCAGTAACACTAATCACACTCGTACCTAAAAAACGAACTTTTAGTTTTAAAAATTTCATAGAAATCAACAAAATATTCATACACAAGTAACCTCACAATTTGAAACAAGAAACGGACGATGGGATGTACCTATTTACGCACCCGGAGTCTAGGAGATATCAACATAGGAATCAATTAGTAGCGCGTATCACCTTAACCCAAAAATTAAATATTAATCTAAAAGATAAAAGGTCTGTTTGATTTTTCTACATAGAAAACAAAAACGACTTCCATGCATCGCTATTGCCCTACACTGAATGTATCAGAACTTGCACCTTTGCCTTCTAACAACTGACAACAATGTCGTCAAGAAAAAAACACGAAACAAGCAAAAAAGTGCTTCAGTTCAACTTTAGCTCCGCAAGGCAACGAGAATAGTTTTTGAAAAGTACCTGACTAGCTAACAAATTACATTTCAACAACAACAATCTTGAGATTTATACAGGAAAATGTTAAAGCTAAATCGATAAAAAAATTCAAACAAGATTTTTTTAGCAAATAATACATGCCAAAAATATTAGTAAATCTTAGATAAACTAAAAGGACAGAATGATATTATAGCATCCAAGTTACAGGAAACGTCTGAAATTCCTAAATCTAGCGAATCTTCAACTGACAAACTATGTATACTCTTGAATATTATTCGGAAATACTATCCCATCCCGTCATACAAACAAAGCATTCACCAACCACTGTTATTGCCAAACATCTACTAGTAGATTCATACCTAGTATGATATAGCATACACAATGGAATTTGTATTTTTCAATAAAGGAGGCGCCGTTGATAAAAACTTAAAACAAAACTAAAACTGTCGCTGCCTCCGAATATACATACCTCTAAAAATGACCACATCTGCAAAGACAAAGTAAATGAATAAACACAGATAATGAACAAAATAAAACCACAAAAAGACAAGTAGAAAAGGTGCCAAAAAATTCAAACAAAAATAAATACATTACCGAGATACACAATAAAATTAAAAACAAAAATACTATATGGTTCATATTCATTCTCGAATTATTCAAATTAATGACTTGAGTCGTATTTTAAAATTAAATAAGTTTTGCTTCTCAGATAATTATTATTTAAAAAATATACATAAATATTTAAAAGTAGGTAAAACGTTTTGTCTCACTATCAGTAATAGTCTTACCTCGTTCTGTAGGACTTCATGTGTAAGCGTGCCACGTCCACCCACAATACTAAAGCCTAAATTGTGCTCATCACGAACCAAGGTGCATTTCAAAATCTATATAAAAAACACAGTAATTTTCTATAAAATGTCCCAAAATGTTGGAAAGAAAACTGCTACCTATTAAAATTCATAAAAGACTCAAAATAAGTAGTGCAAATATTGTTACCTCATGTTGTACTTCACTACTATCATCAGGATTCTAAAATTGAAATGCAATATCTAGTTAGAAAATGCCTGTCAGGTAGAAAAATTCCTGTTTGTATCACTATTAACTAAACACAAACCCTTCAATTCATTGCAATAACTTCCTATCCAACTACTTGAAAGATACAAAATTATGAAATTAATATTATGTGTAAATTGCAATCAGTTTAAAACAATAGGAGTTCTGATATTTGAACTAGAAAGGAATCAATAAAATAAGAGATTCGATTTCATTTAATTGTTAACTAAATAGAATAGTACAGGGTGTCCATAAAGTAACGCGAGTGAGAAAACAATGAAATAAATTAAAAATACACCTAATATCCTTCTTCAGATAGGCACAACCTGACCGCTTACATTCATAAAAATTAACAATAAACTTAGACATTTAAAAATCTAAGGAATAAATTTTGAAAACGATGTCTGTGCATTATTAAATACATATAAATCATTTTTAAATTATACACATCAATAAAAAACGATTTACACAGTTGAACAACATTTGTTAGTAGAGAATTACTTTAGAAGTGGTAGCTATGCTGCAGCTAAACAAACCCTAAATAATCTAAAGCCAAATGCTCCTGTCCCAACTGATTCCACAATAAAACGCTTAATAGACCAGTTTCGACGTACATCCTTTGTTAATAATGAAAAACGCTCAGGCAGACCAACTTTAGAAGCCGATGATTTGTATTTGAAAGTCCCACAATATCATTAAGAAAGGTTACACAGCAAGTTGACATTCCTCAATCAAGTGTTCACAAAATTGTTCGCAAAGTCTTGAAATTGTTTCCTTACAAAATATTGAGGAACTTGATTATAACCTACACACCAAATACTGTGAGCGGTTACTTAATATGACAGATAGTGATGCCTCATTCCCTGATGAAGTTTGGTTTCTGCTTAATGGATATGTTAATTCTCAAAATAGTCGATATTGGTCATCCGAGAATCCTCAACATGTGGCGAAGCCTTTGCATCCTCAGTAAATACTAGTCTACTGTAATTTTATTGATTCATTTGCACAAACATTAACTTGTGAATCTGCAATTGTTTGGTTTCAACAAGATACTGCAATAACCCACACATCAAATGTGTCATTAGAACACATTCAGCAATACTTTGGTTCACAGACTATTTCCAAAGGACTTTATCAACCACGCTCTCTAGACTAATCACCACCAGATTTTTTTAATCAAAGATGTTGTTTATATCAACAACCCACAAATATTGGATGATTTAAAAAAATATTCAGAACAGCATTAATGATATTAAAGAAGCCACTCTCAGAAATGAGCCAATATCTGTAGTGAAGCGGGTAAGGGTTGTTCCCGGGGACAACATTTTCAACATCTTTTATGAAATATTAGGAGGTGCATTGTACAAAACTGAACTTTATTTTTGAATAATGTGTAAATAAATTTTGGATTTTTTAATTTTTTAATTATTTTCTCACTTGCGTTACTTTATGGACCCTATCATTTAATTCTATTGTTTAAAAAAAATCGATAATCACAATTCATCGATGGACAATAAAGAAAGGTATGAAATTTTGTGTCTTTGTTGGATTTAGAAATTCTTTAGTTTCAAACCACATTAATAAAAATATATATTAGACATAGAGATTAGCAATATAAAGCTATACACACGCAAATAGCAATTAAATGATATTATTACTAAAAAACACAGTTGAAAACAGTGGTGACATTATTGATGTATTTCTAGAGCCTGTTTGGATAATCCATTCTTCCCATAAAAAAACAATTATTATTTTTTAATTCAGTTTCGGTTGTAAAGAATGATTTTCTTAAGCATTTATGATATCTGAATAGGTTCTAAATTTAAAAATAATAAGTTTTAGTGCAACGGTTTCGAAGATAACATAAAAATCTGAAATAGAGTATGCATGCTGACTAGAACAATTTATTTGTGATGAAAAAGTGAACTATATTATGACACCAATATAGTGAGAAAATTGCAAATAAGAATAATAGCAATAATAAAATAGCAGCAACTCTAGAAACCATTTGTTGTGACTTTAGTTCCTCATACTTAAAAGAAAAGGGGGTCTAATTTTTTTTGATAGCGTAGAAATTAAATTGTACTAGTCGATCATCATTAAGATAATCAAGAATATATGATAAAAACGGATTATGTAATTCCAGCAAACGCAGAATAGAAAAGAACACACCAAGTGTGAAATGATTCATTATGTATACAGAGCCTTCAGGAGAGTTAAAAGAAACAACAAAGCAAATATCGAGGGAGAAGAGAACGCAAGGGATTAGAAGACCACAATGACTAGCAAAGGAAAGCATAGAGTAAGCTATCCTTATTCTATGAGGAAAATCTTGCCGCTTTATAACTAATAATGGGTTACATTCAACTGAAGTTCAAGTTTGTCGTGTTTACTAAAGATTCATGGTTTCTACAGCCACGAGTACATATTATTATGTAGACAACAAATTTGCAATATAACGAACGAATAACTTGCTAACTATAACTTTTTAAAAATTGTTGTTAATTCATACCTTAATTTTAGTTAATCTCTGTTACAATATAGTGAAAACAGGATTGCATTGGTAATCAATAAAATTTTAACTATCTGATATGATATAAGAACTGTGACCAAACAGGAACATATTCCAATATACATATAGTCTATTCAAAAAATCATCTTATAATAAAAAATCTGCAGCTAAACTATTGATAATGTGAAACCATAAAACTAAATAAAATTATCAGTTTTTAACGTGGTATACACTGCACCAAACCGGTTAAAAATATTGCATCCCAAGTATGTACCAAAAACTGGGCTCCGGTGAAGTTGTGAACTATACCAAATTATATTACATTGAGTGAATGACATTGAATAAAATCTTCTCCCGACGCTTTACTCTGATAGATAGTTTGTATTTTTGACATCTACATGAACTTACAGCTGATGGTGGAGGAAGATTATTGGAAGCGGACGTCTGCCTGAGAATAACAATGTGAATATCATTGCCAGCGTTTCTTAGAGCGTTCACTCCTACTTGATGCTGAACATTAACTAAGCTGTTGTCATTCACCTGAAATAATAAAGAGAATTGATCCATTCTCATAAGACATAGAAAAATAAAAACAGACTATAATAATACGCACAGATTTTGATCATAATTTTATCATTATTGCCATGGAAAATAAAAATATTTTATAATTGTGATATCTATTTTATTGTGACTACTAGGACTATTAGGAATTCGAAATCAGCCAACAACGGCATTAGATATTTGTGTACAGAAAAGAATGGTCACAAGGTTTCTGTATAAGAAATAACCTCAAACAATCGATAAATAAATGTTCAATCGACTTGACGTTTGGTTTTATTAGGAAGGCGAAAAATATAACAATAGATACGTCGTCATTATATAAATACATAGAAATGTATAACTACATAGATATCCAAAATAGAGAATTTCAATAATCATGGAGTTCTATTCAAAAGTAATCAAATATTGATGAGATTATGATTCAAATTATTTCTTTACATTCTTTTCACTATATCATTAATATAAGTTAAATAGGTTTTCAACAATTCACCAGAGACTTTCAAACAGGAAGAACTATTTAAGAGCTGATAATTGACAAATACTGACCTCACATAGATACAATGCTCTGTTGTCCGCATTATTTTATGTGTATTATTTATAATTATAAAATACCTACCTAACGCATGTACAGATATCATGCTTATATTCTAGCTATAGGTTTCTAACCAGAAAGACATAAATTTAGCTGAGAAAAGCCAGAGGTAAATGAAATCATCCAAGAGCAAGAACTTAATAGTCTAAGTAGATATGCATTCTGCTAGCAAAACAATAATAACATTTAGTCAATCAACCTTACAATCCAGGTAAAAATGTAATTTTAAACCAATATGGCCGAAATGTAATCGTATTTTATCAGTAATATCATCACAAATTTTCTTTGAATACACAATTTCTATAAATTGAATAGTTCTGTATTTCAATGACCTCAAAAATACAGTGCTATAGTCATGTATTTTATTAATTTATTGATTTGACAATAAAACTGAAACTACAGTATAAGTACAATAAAAATTTATAAAACGTTCAAACCATTGTTAATAAATTACCTAGATTCTATTTGTGTACCTATTTTGTTTTAAATATACACTATATTATTATTATATGCACCCGATACCAATCACTGCAATTTTTTAAAAACATAAAATAATAACATTAACTAAATCAATATTGCTGTAAAGAACTTAGCACAAATTCCTTTGTAAATTGAAGTTCTTATTACTTTGCTAATATTTTTAATTCTCTCAGCTAGCTTGAATAAAAGACAAGGTACGTTTTCACGAATTCGTAGTAATTCGTTCAAATAATTTTTAGACAACCCAAATAAAAGCAATAGTGAACAAGTAAATACAAAATGTTCGTAGTGAATCACCAACCATGAGACACTAAACAAAATTTTAGAAAATGTAGACATTAAAATTAGGTATAAACTCCAGAAAAACACACACGGAAAATATCAATGCTCACCTCCTACAAACTTTATGATTAAGCGGTTGCGATTATACTAACTTGAATGTATCTAAAGCTAGTAGTACAAATTGTTTATAATTTAGATACGTTTAACCATTTTTTCGGTTAAATTTGCGTATTGAAAAAAACAACAACACGTTCTTATCTAAACACGTTCTTAGCTAAATTAAAAAAAACAATAAAACTGTCTGAAAAGCAAAAAGTGACATAAAAATCAATTTAAACGCCTGGAAGGGCATTAATTCCAGGCCGTGTCCACCATGACTTACCTGAATGAGTTTATCCCCCAGTTTCAGTCCGGCATGGGCGGCAGGACCACTTTCATTGATCTTACTGATAAATATTCCCTGGTCCAGTCCACGGTAGGCTACCGATCCCACTCCGCCAGCTATTGAAATGCCCAGGCCCACACCTGGCTGACGGATGATGTGTATACTGTGGTGCTCCTCTACCAGCTGGTCAGCCTAGCAACAACAAAAAAAACATTTCGAGTAAATTATAAAAGGCAGTGGCTATTGGTCCATTTATTTATAATTTGCGTCATATAGGTCATTATGGATCATACAATATCTATAGAACAATAGCATTTATATTTATTATTCTGTCACAGATATTTATTAAAAAAATCTACTGAATGCTAAAAACTGACCCTAGGGATAGTGCCGTGGATTTGATGGAACAATAGCGTTTACATTTATTATTCCGTCATGGAACAATAGTCACTTCATTTATTTGTGAGCTAAATACTAAATTTTTGAGTTATGTAATGAGATTTAAAATTAGGCCAAGTTTTGAACATAACAACACATTTATGACGCAAATTATAAATAGACGGACCAATAGCCACTGCGTTAAAAAAGAACAACTGAATTTAAACGGCTTAACTTCATATTATTCGATTATGTACATGTTATGTTGTCCTACAAATGGTATATGCCAGTAAAGTCAAAGTACCTTGTGCAATACCCTAAAACTGATGACATATTTACTTTTTAAAGATTCACATGTAATGTAAATTGAAGTACTAAACTACCGATAAAGAGAGGTGTCTACAAAATAATAGGTACATTTTCAAAAGCAAATATAGTTTGTTCTTCTAAGAAGAGAAAATAGAAAATGCCAGTTTAAAATAACCAGTCTTTTTTTCAAAGAAAGTTATCTCAGGTTTCCGCAATTTTCTAATGGCTCACCGGTTCCGCATTTCCAGTAACGGCAGCAACGGCTGCAGCATTGACAGCTCCAACAACGCTCGGCTGGATGGCCCACTCTCCGGTGCTGCCAATCTTGGGAGGCGTTGCAGCATTGCGGTACTTATCCAAAATATTCAACACCACCTCCTCGCTGTCAGCTAAAACATTCGTAGGAAACATAAAACTATCAAATGGTCTTTGCTGAGTATCAAAATGAGTCACTGATGAAATATTATGTGAAATAATGGAAACAATTAATAAAATTTCCTATAGCATTTGAGTTAACCATCTTCTTGTAAACTTTTCATTTTTAAAACCTATTGTGACAAAAGAAAAGTCAATATTCTGTGGGTTTTAAATCTTACGCATATCGGTTATGAGGTACCTGCTAGATAAACATTGCACATAAAATAGACGTGACTAATTAAAAAGAGTAAAACACGAAACGGAAGCAACTTGTCTGATATTTGAATGAAAAAATGCTCTATTTGTAGATAAATAATTTCTAAGACAAGAATAAAAAATCTTGAAAACAAAGAAATTCACAGTTCATCAAAGCTATGAAGGAACGTAATTTAATATAATGTATAAAGTCCATACAAAAAACCAAGATCCATAAAACAAAAATGGAAGAAAACTTGGTAAAATGACACTTATCATAGTAGCAATATTAAGCTTTCATTTTACCAAGTTTTCTATAACATTTTAGTCAGAAAAGTCTGGTGATATTATGAATAGGTAACTTGAGTTGGAAACTGAAATATCTATCTCTTCTTCACTTTTGTACTGTTTTGCTAAAATATCGCATAATAATACAATTTGGTTTAAAAAATCAATAAAAACTAATTCTTGTGGTAAATAATATATTTAAAAATTAATAGATAATACGCATTTTATTGTTTTATTTGTGTGTTTGATTGGGTCTTAGTTTCTTTTTGATAGACCCTGTAATAAAAAACGTCTTCCAAGTCAAAGATAAAAAAATGTAAAACGCATGACTGAGTGTAAGAGCATAATAATAAATCAACAATGTTGAGTCAATTAATTATTTTTTTACAGCACAATGGTTATACTCAAATTGAACAAACACTAATATAGTCACAACTCACCCCCGTCGGTTGTTTTCTGCTGTATTCTCGCCCTTTTTGTATAATGCGGCGTGTCCCGTCTTATTAGCTTCAAATTTTCTGCAGCGTCTGTTAGTCGGTTCTCATTATCTTCCACGTCTTCGGAGAAGCCAACATGTCTAGCAATTGTATCGATTTCCTCCTACAATACAGAATTGCTAGATTTTAAATACAAATTCATTTTTTTAAAGTTTCAGACCTAGGTTGAAAGGGAAAAATAGAGGGAAAATGTTTGAAATTCTTAATTATGAATTGAAAACTTGATAAACAAATAGAGACATTTCAAAATACCGTTATAAAATGCATAAAGTTAATTGATTGACGGGACTCATGGCAGTTCCATAGCCGCTCCGCTTTCCTCTTAAAAATTGTTTTTGAGCGTGATGTAACTGATGGATTGTGAGGGTTGTGGTTTTTCCGTCAGTCAGCATTTTCGTGTTTCCCAAAGTTGTATTCTTAAGTTCTATGATATCGCGACAATCCATCTTGGTATGTTTGTTGCCAATTCAGGCATTTGCAGCAGCTAATTCACCAGTCTTCTGCTTGCTTGAGTGGCAAAGACACGTTTTGAACCCATTTAGGTTCCTGAAGCACAATAAAGTCGGGAGAGCCACTTTGCTTTGTAAATAGCTCTCATAAGTTAAATTCTGTAAATAGTGGTAGCAGTGGTAGCAAATGGACACCAGTAGGAAGAACAAAAATCAGAAAAATCCCAAACCTTCTTAACTTGTCCATTTTCATGACCAGTTCCTGATTTAAAATATACCTTTCCGATTCCATATTTGTAGCTTATGATAATTATCGTTGATAAAAACTAAATTGTATTTTGCAAACACTAATTTGTGCAATAAGTTTCTACTGCCCTGTGGTTTGAAAAACACAGTATCTATAATATTATATTTATATTCTGTTTTATCACAAAGCAGTTTGGCTTCTCTTTTTTCTATTTTTAATGCAATAATAATAAGCTACTCACGCCTCCACTGCTATATGTGTAGTCCTCTCCTTCGGCAACAGGCTCAACAGTGTTCACAATATCCATGGGAGCATCAGCAATAGTCACACCCCCTTTAGATTTCTTCTCTCTAAAAAGCGAAGTAAACCAGTGCATTGTGGGTACACGTAATTATCAATGCATAAAACACAATCTATTTTACAACCAACACAATTCACCACTGTAAAAACTAAAATATAACAAAACTCAGAAACCAGAAACAAGATTAGTTAGTTTCTAAGAAGATTAAAATTCCGCATTACCTCTTGAAGCCTAGTAAACTCGATTAAAAGACTTCAATCATGAAAATATTATTTATTTAACACACAGAAAAGTTTATTTGGATGAGAAAAAGATGTTCAAAAACAACATACCCATATCAAACTAGAACTAACATTTTAAACTAAAGACAAACGACCTAGTTAGGAGAGAATATATTAAATTGTAGAACAAAAAAGTCAATTACCTAACTAGCTACAACAACTTTTAAAATACTTACCTACCATCTATTATCAAATTTAAAATGAATCTTTTTTACAACGACAAAGAAAAACAAACACTGTAGAGTAAAAAGTATGCATGATAATATGATAATAGCTTGATGTGTAATATTCTCCAAGTATGAGTATACAGAGTCAAAAAGGGGAGGTGCCTATAGAAATAGGAATCCTACAATACACATAATTAAGGGCTGTAATACATACCTACAAGATCATTAGTTAGGTATAAAGCTCACTACATATGCATGAATTTGCTTTAAGTAAAATAATACTGACGTATATGGATTGCACAACTACATGAACAAATATAACTATGTAAATTGAGAGCGTGAGAATAAGCAACTAAAGTACGAGACAAAATTCCCAGACCATCTCTCTCTCTCTCAATTATCAAACAAAAAAAATAAATACACTCACGGTTTGAAATTAATTTTGGTGTTATTATTTGGCAAAGATTTTCCTGTGTGATTCTTTTTCTTGGAGTCTGAGTCTGAATCTGTTTGGCTCTCTGTGGGTGAACTGGACTCTTCATCTGAATATTCAACACGATGGTTGGCCTTAGCCGGCTAAAATGAAAAGGTCGATAAAACCAGATAAAACATATATGTATCTAGAATTTTTGTACTCTTTTCGCGAGCAAAAGCCATTTTACCATTTCATTGTAATAGCGACAGTAAGGGTTTAAAATTGCATTCTAGGTAAGAAAAAGGAATTGTTTGGACTTTGATTTCATGAGTGGATTTATTTCAAAATCACTACTAATGTTCCAGAAACTGATTATAAAAATATGATGGTGAATATTCCCAAAGTATCAAATATCAGATTTTACTTAAATCTATGGCTATAGAACCAAATAGTCGACCAGTCAAGGGATGAAAAATGAGTTGGTAGGTATTTTTTTAATGCTCGGCATCCATGTTAGATAACTTTTTGTAATGTCTTCTGAAGATGACTAGGTCGAATGCTATCTCAGAATTTGATCTTCGCTTAGCGTAGCAAATTATAGTTAGTAGTATTTGAGTGACCTATTTGAACGTTGGATTATTGTTTTGTTTGTACAGGGTGTCCAACATAGATCCCCCCCCCAAAAAAGAGTAATAACTTTCAATAAAATATTTTCAAAAAGTGTAGAATATACAAAACATGAAAAACAAGTTCAAATATTAAATATATGCATCGATAGTCTGTGTGAACCAGAACTGAGTCTTATGATTCTTTTTTAGTGTTCGTTTAGGACATACCCACTTTTGCATTGAGATGTTTATCCATTTTTGTATCGTATGGATCACCATTCCAATTATCGGTTACAAAAGTTCTGCTTCGTTCTGTTCTTTCCATCACCCATCCATATGTTATAAAATCTTAGCCATTATCCCTTGCCTGTTTAAAAGAAATTGCTCGTATTCTATCTTCATTTCTCCTTTCTTCACTGTCATTCATGGCCAAGCTGCGTGCTAATTATGAAACACCTGTACATGACTTGTGTAAATAACTATAACCCATAGACATCATAGGCATCAAAAACCATTGACGTATATAAGTACATACATAGAGAAGTAAGGAGTAGACAGTCCACGATTGTTATTATGCCTTGGTAGGTCGTCAGTAACAAGATCAGTGATACGTGTAAAATATTTCGTTCAAATCTCTGAAATAGTTCTTTGTTTGTAATAGATTAAAGTAATTACGAATGTTGTGATACAATTTTGCTTACAATACTGAACATTCAGTTTCGTTAAAAATTATAAATTTATATATGCTATGTGAAAGTCATACGTGGATTAACTATTTATATGTAAGGGATAGGACACAGCTAAGCAAACTAATTATCAAAAGCCTTGAAAAGAAGATTACTGCTGAAGATGCCATCCTGAGGCTGAAACAGACTCACCATACCTAAGAGATCTATCTCAAACGTGCCCCTAACAATCCTACCTGCAGGGTCCCCATGGCGCTGGAACCAATGTAACATTAACATCAGCACTAAAAGCAACCCTTCAGTGACCAAGGAACAACCAACTGAAGTAAAAAGCAGTATCACTGTTATCTACCCTCGCTACCCTCCCTGCGGAGTTCACTATTTGGATTAATGGTTCCGTTTCTGACAGCACCGGTTGTGGGAACAGTATTCTTGATGACATCTGGAAGCTAATTGCCGACTTCTCCAGGAAATCCATTTCCCTGGCACTGGTGTAGGGAGGAGGCTGAGATTGATACTAAGGGTAGCCGGTTCGAGACCCAGCAGTGGCACACTTTCAAATTACTTGATGAACAGGAGACTAGACAAACTACCCCCAACCCGCCTGATAAGGTATCCCAATGGGAGCCGGTCTTAGCCTAAGGATCGGGAAGAGGTTGTTAATTGGCGGTCAATGTTTGGCCCCCTCCATGGTATCTGATGGGTATTGGCTACACCGTATGTAGCTTGCGAAATACACACACTATACTAGGCCACAATTTTAAGGGCTCTTGTCGCTGTGATCGGCTACAGACTATTGTGCCCAATGGGTCCAAAAAAAGAAACTTGGTACTAATCGTGGTCCCCCCCACCCAATCTCGATGTGATTAAACAGTGTACCCACACTTTCCCCTATTTTTTACATTAGTTTTCAAGGATAGCCAACTTATGTATATATGTAAATATACTAGTGCTTTAGTAATTGCTGTTGATCTCGTAGCCATCCGTTCCACCCACTTTAGTTTTAAAACAAATTTTTACATAAAATTTAACATAAATAATTATAAAAGAAATATATAATATCCATACATATAAGTTTCTAAAGAGTTAGTCAAACAAAATTTAGTCCAAGTGGTTAAGAGATTCAATCAAATTTGAGACACTTTTAACAATTTGAGATTTTTCCTTCACTTTGTCAGTGCATTTGATTTTGAGAGCAGACTGAATGAAGTCTTACCTTTTCTCTGCATTCATCTGCTTCTATTGTCATAATACAATCTCTTCAACAACAAGTTTACGTTTATTTGTGCAGCACTGATCTTTTCCTTTTCTTTTTTATATTCCAGATATTGATTGTACCTATTTCGTGCAGATTTAACATGTTTTTTAATAGCACACTTAATTGTTCGCAATGTTATCAGTCTTTTCTTAGAGGTTCTCCACAATCATACATTTAAAGAAAAAACCTTTCAATTGTCAATGGGATATTAACAGAACTATTCTGAAGAGATCAAATAGTTTTCCATATTTACTTTCTTCATATTTTAAAAGAAAAGTATCAACTCAATTGTTGTTTGAATTAAAATTCAAGAAATCATCAGTGTGGTTGACCTTCATATCTAAAACAAAACTATTTTATGATACATTCTTCTCAAGTTTTCCAACCTGCATTCATCAAAATCTGTAAGTTTCGAGAAATTTGAAGATACTGTATTTGTGTGCCAATGTTGTTTGAATCAAGAGACCAGCGGATACTTAAAGGGAGACTTTTTCATTATTTTTTTATGTCACTGAAGAGAAGTATGATTTGCAATCCTTTTTTAACTGTTACTATATTGAGTTCATTGACCAACTTCTTATGTTACAAATTTGTGACTGATTTCTGGCAAGCAAACCCAATATCAATGATCATCACAGCCTTGTCAAGTGAGGTATCAGACGGATCAATAGTCATTTGATCATTAGAAGACATCTTTTGTTACATAAGGCTTTTATATAAGAATGGTATAATTGGAGAGTCAGTTTGGAAACGTATAACAAAAAGTTTCACATGTTTAGCCATAAACACAAAGAACTCTAGCTTAGCACAAGTTAACTTATCTGCATAAGCATGTAGGAAGCTGATTTTGGTTCCTTTTTTGGTTTTTGGACAAATACCCAACATACATTTTGATACTTGACCGTATAAATAAAACACGCTCAGCAACATTTATATCATCCACCCATCTAGTAGCGAGAAAGCAAGTGGGAGAACATTACATTGTGGTGTTTCTTTTGTAAACTCCTCTCTCCTTGCTGGCGATTCATGAAATACTTGCCAGAGGGACCGAAGTATATTATCCAAGTTCCAATCAATAGCACCAGACT
>JAUYWI010061145.1:0-15876 GCA_034780595.1 Parotoplana pacifica | reverse complement strand
CAAACACAACAGGCGTGTTCATACTTTGATAACTTGAAATTGTACAATTATTCGGGACATATGTTTATATAGGTATTAGGCTACGTATTGTGCTCGTTCACCATTGATGACGTAACTTTCCACTCTAAATACCTTATTATACGAAACGATACACCTTTATTATGCGAATCGATACACTTTTCATTGCACCATTGATGACGTAACTTTCCACTCTAAATACCTAATTATACGAAACGATATTATGCGAAACAATACGTAGCCATTTCAACCATTAGACTAAAGTACTATTAAACATAGACCAATTATGAGAGTAGATGAATTTCAATTTTTATTAAGATAGTAATAAATACATAAACAGTATTAATTAATTCATAACATGGTTACTATGTGGATGCTATATAACTAAAATACTGTTTAACAATTTATCTGAAAATAAGAGACTTTAGCTTAATAATTGTTCTATGAATACTTGTTTCAATTCATTTGATGATTTCAACTGAGAAGTTTTTTAACTAAACAGTTTTATTATTAAAAATATACAAAGTATTTATTGGAGTATACCTTATCTTAACTGACCATTAAAAGATATCTGTCATCTTAAGGGATTCGAGATTAGCGATTCCGAGATATTGAAAATAATCTTCTTAGTTGTTTTCCCTAGGACGCGGTTGTAGTTTGCGAATTTCTCTGTGGTATTTACCTAAATTAATACAAAAATGTAGACCAAACAAAAACAAGAAATAATTGAGTTTCTATGTCAACTTAATCTGTTTTCGAAACTGCTCAATATAAGCACTTTATAAATAGACAAAATACTTGTGTCTATAGCAAGGACTTTCTAAATGTAATAAAAGTATTTGTCATGTTTTTTTTAATAGTGACAATTTAGAAGTACACTAGCATTTCAGACATTTTGTGGAATTTTTATTGTTTCCTAAATTTAGTCATATTTAATTAAATTTATAAGTTTCTGTTTTTAAATAACAAATAAAGCAATTTAGTTTCCTGAGAATTTTTCTGTGTATACATACCTATGTGTAAATTGAAATGCATTGCATCTGGTGTCTTCCTTTCAATTATTTATTTACTGAGGTTTTAGTTGTTTTAAAAAATGATATCATCATTGTCAAACTTTAAATAATAGCACATGTCACTTTGAAATTTTCTTTTGTTATTTTCTGAAAAGGAGATAATTGACCGTTTGGTTCGTCGACAATTTTTTATTTCAAAGAAACGCAAATTGACTTTCATAGAGTTGAAAGTTGGTCAGACACACACCCACAAACCTGTGTAGACCTGCAATAGTTGTGGAACAACTTCAATAAGAAAAATCGGTTTCTTGTTTTTAATCAATCTAATGCATTAATTACACAGATATATACAGATCGCTTTTTGTACTAATCTTTGTATATTTATCAAAATAGCGAGTAGATTTTAGAATCAAAGCAAATCTAGAAACAAAAAGCAATTAAACTAACAGCAGATTTTAAAGATTTTTTTCTGTATACCTTGCAAATAAGGCTATTTACATGAGGTGTGTAGGTACCTAGCATTGGGGCCATTATGATAGGTTTAAATTACTAATAGATTCAGTATATAGCTTTGAATACACATTTGTAGTTCTAAAACCACACAATTGATCTTCATAGAGAGATGCCATAATTTACTGTGTAAAAATTGAATAATTGTGTGTTTGTGCGTCATCCACAATGCTGACATATCATCCACAATGCTGACATATCATCCACAATGTCTGACATATCATCCACAATGTCTGACATGTCGACCACATGATGTTAATATATTATCCTCAATGTCTGACCTATCATCCACAGTGTCTGACATATCATCCACAATGTCTGACATATTAACCACATGATGTTAATATATTATCCTCAATGTCTGACCTATCATCCACAGTGTCTGACATATCGACCCACAATGATGTTGATATATTATCCTCAATGTCTGAAATATCATCCACAATGTCTGACATATCAAGCACATGATGTTAATATATTATCCTCAATGTCTGACCTATCATCCACAGTGTCTGACATATCGACCACAATGATGTTGATATATTATCCTCAATGTCTCACATATCATCCAATGTCTGACATATCATCCACAATGTCTGACATGTCATCCATAATGTTTTACATATCATCCACAATGCGTGACATCATATCATCCACAATATCTGACATCATATCAACCACAATGTCTGACATCATATCAACCATAATGTCTGACATCATATCATCCATAATGTGTGAGATATCATGTCTTAATGATACTTGATACTTATCAGCAATGCTTGATAATATGTTGTATTTTTATCCAAATTGAAATCTTATAAGGATTTGGTAAAATTTACGTAGCAATGTGTTATTTGGTAATCCTTCAGGAAGAGGGGTAGAAATTGAGCAAAATCACTAACTCCAACAAAACTACATAATTTCTATAAATCTTGTTGTTTTCTATTCTTGTGTTTACTTAACTAATATAATGCGATATAAAATTGCATTCTATTCCATTACATATTATTTTAATAAACGATAGAGGTGAATATTATGCATAACATTTCTGTTAAAAAGTCCAATTATGCTAAACTCTAATTGGTAATGTAATTTGCAGATTAGAACATTTTATGTAAATCTAATTCAGATAGTATAGTCTGTTTTGTGAGTGTATAATTTACGTATGTACATCTATAATAATGCGAAGGTGAAATATTTTGCATTAATTTTAGAAAACATTAGTCAATTACAAAATACATAGTGACACATTCATTTTCTGTGACCTGACAGCTTACACTTCTAATGTTATAAACATGGATTCACTTTATTATTAATTATTTTTCCACAAATTTTTCTTCTAAATATACTTAAAAGTCATCATATTATAAATTTTATAAACTTCATTTATTTGTATTTTTATTCTTAACATTACTAATGGAACCGTTATACAATAACCGTACCTCAGAAATTATTGAAGTGGCAAAGTACTTCCAATAGTAAAATTTTATGATTGTAAATTATTGATTTTTGTCCTTTATAAAAATACATTATCGCTTGTTTTTCTCTATAGCAGTTAAAATTTCATTATTAAATTGATTATTTCTGGTTTTATTTTATAATTTCAATTATTTTGGTAAGCAGTGCTTCAAAATCTTATTGAGAGGTAAATGAAATATTGGAGTGGTGAATTATATATTTTGTTTTTATTATTTGATAATTTGTCATTTTTAAGTAATTAGTATTTCTATTTGTTTTCATGTAGTATGGAAAGTGTATAACTTTTGTTGTCTTTTGTTCTCAGTATTATTTGAGACATTTAGATTGTCGCGTCTTTGCAAGAAACATGTAATGTACCTGTTGTTCTTAATTATGTTTTACCCAAGTGTAAATCTTACACTGACTTCAAAGTGGGAATAATGAACAAATAAGCAAAGCAAAGCCGTGCTTACTTGTTTGTAGTTTACATATTAAAAGAAAGTGTCCTTTTTAAGAATAAGGTAAACTTAATAAAATTCCTATGCTATTATGTATATTGAATTTTAGGTGGGATTTATTTAGTTTTGTGTGTCTTAAACATGGTGATTTTGTTTACAACAATACAGTGTTCAGAAGTTTTACAAACTAACCCTACATGTTTTTTTAAGTTTACCTTTTAATTTGATCTCTATCTATTCTTACATGTAGTTAGAGCACATTATTTTGAAAAAAATGTGTAAAGAAAAACACTAAAAATACCACAGACTGCATTGTAGCGCTTTAGTTTAATTTATTTCCTGTGCCTGTAGTATCAGTAGTGAAAGAAAACTCCTTATTCCGAGGGAAAATGCCATTTTTGTCAAAATGTCAGAAAGAAACAATTTGGCTTACGTGTTAGTACATAATTTAGTGTTGTTGAGATTGATTATAGCCAAATTGGAAGACATACAAGGCTTTGTTTGAAATTTATAGTTGTCATAGGCATACATAATACATTTTGTTGTTTGAGGATGGTTTTAGAAAGTGTTTTTTTAAATCACAATAGCTGGTAGATCTAGTCAGTTCTTACTGAAAATATGCAGAATTATCAAATACCTTACATATATGGGCCAAAATACATCTACAAAATAAATTGCGCTTTGACTTGTTAAAAGATTTATATGGCCTTAATTCCTTGTCTGCCTAAAACCTCAAAGCGGTTCTAGACCTCTGGATTTCAAACTTAACTTCCCTTGGTTCGATTGAGCTGAAATTTATCCTATCAACTCTCGACATATTATAATTTCTATTGTGTGGTCAATTATCGCTTTCCAGTTTTCATTGGACTCTTTTTTTATCAACCCCGCCCAATGTTTTAAAATAATTATAAACAAGCAACTAAATAATACAAAATGTGAACCAATACATACATAGCTCTTTGATTATCAACGCAAACAAGGTTTAATTGATAATAAGTACAAAGTAGGTATTATGTATACTCATCTCAACCGAGTGAGGAATAAAATTTGAAAGATCTAATCATATACCTAACGTTGAACAAAGTGTGGTGTTAGGCCTGGCAATATTTTTGCCATCACTTTATTAGTTATACTTTCATATACTGTTTATTGCCTATGGTAAAAGCAATAAATTGTTCATTTTCTTATCTTTAGTACTCAGACGCGTCCAATTTTTATTACTGTGAATCGACAATAAAATGCTACTTTTTTGCTCTTGCAAAATTTCATTTTTGAATAAAAAAGCTATATTATATCTATATTATACCTACACTTTGCTAGGGATGTCTACCTACATTGAGCTTCTTACCTGTGTGGTTTCTAAATTATCACTTTAGAAGAAAAATCGATGACGATTTCCAGCTTTTATTTCTTTCTTTTTATTGTAATAATATATGTATGTTTTGAATTACATTTAATTAGGAATGTTCCGCAAAGATATAAATAAGAGAAAACAATCAAATTGTTGGAGCAAGATATTATTTTTAATTGTTTTTTTTTAAAGAAAATATTGTCAACAAGTCATTGCGTTTATTTTTTCGAATTGATTTGGCGACTTAGTTATATGTCCAACGAATATCATTGAGCAGGAATTAAGTTCAATATTCTTATTAGATAAATATAAAAGTACTACGATTTACAGAGCCGGTTTTCTAAAATAGTGAAATTTGGAAGAATAAAAACAAGTCCCTTGTCAAGAACAGTTAGGATGTACCTATATGGAATGTCCTCCAAATGCCATGTCGTATAGGAATATAGACATGAATAAAAACGTTTTGACCTTTGTAGAATTTGTAGTTTTGTAAAATGTGTAGAGTCGCTACTGTAAAATTCTGTCGTTTTTTTAGTCACTCAATTTTCTCTTGTTTATTTTCTTCCAGACGTTGCATCTGCGAGCGCCCCCTGTTGATATGGAAGTGGCCAGTGCTGATTCCGGGCATTGTGCAGGTGACGATGAGCAGTACAATGATTCCAAAAGTGAGACCACATTTTGAACTTTTTAAAGAAAGGATTTTGCTTTGGTTTAATACAGAAATATCTATATTCTCTGTATATTTATATGTAAACCTCATGTTTCTTAAATTTATTTTTGCTCTGAATCAGTGCCTATGTATCTACTTTCAAATTAAGAAATATATTTGTGTGTTTGTTCTGTCGATTTTGTAAGCTCATGTTTTAAAAGTACATTTTATAAATTAATCTGATGCTCTGCACAAAATGTTTTGAGAAATATGTAGGCAGGAACATTCAGAACGTTTATTTTTAACTGAATAGTTTGCACTTTGTATCGGTCAGAGAGTGGTAATTGAACCACTGCGTACACCTGATTCACGAGCCAGTATTTTCGATCCACACAACTTACTACTGTGGACCGGGCAGCAATTTTGGGCGAACATCTATCTGAAAAAATAACGACAAATTTTTTTTTCTTGAATGCATAGACAAAGGACGTTTTCTATTAATTATGTTGGCAATATTTCCATGCAGTTTCATTGATTTTCATTACCCAATTATAGGTTTTAATGTCCGAAAACTTTACTCTTTTTATGAATCCATTTGAAAAAAAAATCTTATAAATTTGATTTGTTTGTCTACGTATATTTCAGTATATTAAACTGATTGCTAATACAAAATAATCATTAGATTGTTTTAAAATGTCATTTTTATATATTTATTTGCCTCATACATAGCTATAGGTAATGGGAAAATAATATTAAATAAAGAAATAAATTGTGTTTGTTATTATTTCTTTGATTGCTAATGAGCGATCAGTTTGACATTTGGATAAGTGACGCTAAACATAGTCAGGGGACTACTTCAAGAAAAACTAATTCTTAAAAGAACATTTCATTCTTTCGATAAAAGTTCTGATATAGTTTGATTAGAAGAACCACCATGGTTAGCGTTAAGCAGTCTTTGGTAATGAATCTACTTGAAAATGGTGGTTAATTGTGCTAACCGATTCTATAGAGTTTTAATTCCTTGTTGCCTATTGCTTCTACTGTTTTTTAAAATTATGATTAATTAGCTTAATTTGATAATTATTTCGATCTAAGCACAGAACAAATCAGAGATAGAGACTGTTGTGAATGATTTGATGCGCGTACCTTACCCCTGCATGCGCTTAAGGATAGTGGGAATATAAAGTCATAAATCTCATGTTATGTAGTTTGCGATGTGTGTCTAGGCACATAACAAGTTTTTCGACATGGACAGACTTTTATCATGGGTGCCCACTGACATTTTTAGTTTTGTTGTTGTTTTTTATTTCTCCGTGCATTTTTTATTATTATTTGAAACTTAGGTACTTTAAACGATTAGGTTCTGCATAATTTAGTTTTTTGGTTTTGTAAGTTAGAAAGTATAAAGTACATCCATCAAGAGTTTGTTTCAGACCAATTTTAATTCCTCTGACAACATTTCTCAAATAAATGAAGTAAAGGTACAATTAGATTTCCGTATTATTATTATTATTTTCTTCATCTTATAAAATTGAACATTTTTTGAGAATACAACACAAAATCCCTAAAAGGACAGGTAGCTATCACTTATTATAGTTTGTCCAGTCGATTACAACGATTATCGCTAATTGATTTTGTTGAGAGGATAGGAGAAAGTGATGGTCAGTTCTTGAACATCAAGGCTGAGGCGTGCATGCCTGCTGTCGTGTCCGCGCTACCAAGTGGTCATCCCACCGGCGTCCACTTGAAGGTACATCCTCACCACAGGCGCAGCAGAAGCTCCACGTAAGGGGAAAATACTTGTGTCTAAATACAGCACAACCAACAAGATTACCTTCCTACGTACTTACTTATATGGCAACTTACTTGCCTGGCTCGAATACTTACACGCAAATTTGCTTTGCACATCCATCTATCTCTTTATCTCCTTTCGATCTTCGGCCGAGTTTAAACTATTTTTTGTTCAGTTGTTGTTTTGTTGTTAGATCGAACAGGTCTGTCTTGTCAACTCAATAGCCTGATATTTTCTGTGATTAAAATTTATATACTTGTGTGTGTATCCAATTTTCTTTTAACTTTTGAGTTGCATTTGGCTGTATAATATATATAGGTACACATATATTTTACATTTTCGTATAGTAAAACTAACGTTTTCACTTTTAATTAAATCTAAACATCGCTGTACAGAGACCAACCTAGATATAGCTGCATCTTATAGCGAGCTGTGTGTACTTGTACAATAGGTATATTATTTATTGGTGTATATTTTAGGAGAAACTTTGTATTTTGATCGAGAAGGTACCGCATCTTGGGTGGTTACTTATTAGAACGCTAGCTACTGCTCTAATTTGTTGTTTTTGACTAAATTATTGACTTTTGACATCGAAGTTTGCTGGTTTTGTTAAATAAATCTATCATTGATTTCTGTTCGTGTGACTGAAAATCAGGTTGGGACATTCTACATTTTAAGTGACAACTTGGGACTTTTCAATTTAGTTTATTAAATAGTAAACTACTATCTTCTATAGTTGTGTTTTCGGCGCCTGTCGAAATATTTCTATTGAAACCAGCAGAAACTATGAACGGATTAATTTTCAATTAAATAAATATGTTAAATTTTGACTAGGTAGGTATCTCCCCCACCATATATTTTTTATACTTTAAATTTGTTTTAATATTGTATTATAATATTTGGGGAAATTCATTTTTGTAGGCCACATGTCTTACTTAAAAACAACATTTAAAAAAAGTATAATAGATTATTTTCTACAAATTGGCAAATGGCAATGCAGTCAAATCAAATGATACCTATCTACCTAATTATCAATTGGTTATTAGTTCTTTTAGAACTGCGTATGTGCACTTTATGTATATTAAATAAAAGTAGATTAATTTGCCTAGAGCCAGCAGTTGATGCAAGCAAACTTGTACATGTAAGTAAGTGAGGTGTGGCATGGGTTTACATCTAATTAAATCGCTACATTTTCCTTTTGATTGTTACTTTTTACCCCAAAACAGGACGAATAACATTGCTTGTCCAAATGTCAATATTGGGCTGTGTTTACTCTTGATCAGATTAATTGTGCGGAATCATATTCTGCTGTTTTCTGTTGAAACGGCTAATAATACCTAATCTCGGCAAACAGAATTGATTAAAAGGTATACCTACCTAAGTTTTCTGGCTTTATTTTATTTACCTCCTGTATCTAAGTGTCAATATTGAGTCAAACATTTTGATTTCTAATATTTTTTATCTTTGAAGATTAACAAAAACATTGGTTTTCAGTTTTATATTTAGAAATCGTTATTTATTATTAACACAGTAACTATGTACATATTTTCAATATGACGAGGGTTGGAAATTTGACAAATTATGGAAGTAGAAGTTGAATTATCTTCTATGTGAATAATTCAATAAATCAGAATTAAAAGTTTCCAAATGAATTTTATATTATCATAATAAGATCTAAATACATTAAGCATAAAATAATGCTTATTTTATTTGGGTGTCACCCAAAGTTAGGATTTAAAAAATAATCCGAATAGTTATCTGAAAATGTACCTATGACCTCTAATTTTAAACCATCGCATCCGTATTTATGAGATTTTTTTAAAAATTTCCTAATTTTCACATTTCTTCAGGAAAACGGGACTTTTCAAGTAATTCTGTTAAACTAAATAAAAGGGCTAATTTGAAAAGAGTAATATGTAGTAGAAAGTCTTTTGTTATTTAAATCAACGCCTACATCAGTTACAATTATGACAAATAAATTTTAAATGATACAGAAACATCTCAACTGATTGAGGTCAGATATAAATATTAAAATAGTAGACAACAATTTAAATTAAAAATAATTCAGAATATAAAAATTATGTGGTCAATAGTGAATTGTTTGTATGCCATGTTTAGTTGAGGTTAACAATCGATGCTGGTCGGGTCACTTAAATTTGTATTTGCTGTGGTCATATATTTACATTTTGGTGTGGAGGAAGTGCCATCCTATCCTTTTACAAATCACCACACAATATATGCTTTGTTTAGGTTGGTATGTGCATGAAAAACTGAGACCTCTGCATTGTACATATGTTGACCAGAATATTTAATTTTAAATAAAAATAAAATAAAATAAGCCTTAGCTGCTGGTATTTTTATTTTGTAAATTTTCGAGGCTCTGTCTCCTTGTTTTCACTCTTAAACTTGTTTGACAAGGAGCCAAAGCCTCGAAAATTTACAAAATAAAAAATACCATCAGCTAAGGCTTATTTTATTTTATTTTTTATTTATATTCAAACATGCTGCAGAAGGCAAACTTTAATTTTATATTTAGTTTTATTTGAGACAAAAGCTTATTTTAAGCAAATTTGAATAAAATATAAAATAATAATAATGAATTATAATTGAAAACAAAAAGACAAGATACATTTTTATCATTTTCTTCTTAATATTTTTTACAGGGAATTTTTACATTTATTTTTAGTGATATCACCACCAAAGATTATATATTTCATTTGAATAACAGTTGTTGGTCTAAAGTTGACAATAAAATACCTAAATATTATACTGTGTATACCATACCTCCTTACTCTATGGTGTATACTACCTATATCTTCTAAATTATTGAACTTTATTCCACTGAGCAGTCACAAATTCTGGAAAGCAATAATTCAGTCTTGATTATGTCCCATTTTCAGTATATGTAGGACGTGTAGATTCTACTAAATTTATTAAATTAAGTTTGTATAGGCATCCTGAAAAACGTATTAGAATAAAAAACATTTATTAGTTAAAAATATGATTAAATTAATGTTTTGTATTATCTCAAAGGAAAGAATATGTTTACGTTTATTATTTCATTCATTTGTATTTTTAAAAAAATAGTCCAAGATCCACAATCTAAACTGTAAAACGGAGCCTACATCATAGAATGATCGCTGGTATTTGATAGGGGCGGAAATCTAGTATATTGTCACCGAAATTTGATGGAATCAATACCTCTGCTGACAGACTACCCAAAAATTGCTTAGCTAAGTTGAATACCAAATAGGTACATTATTATAAGCAGGTACCTGTTCTACCTGATTCAGGTTTGTCACGTAAGATTTTATGCAAAAGAAATAATGTACATATTGATTATTACACCATTTGTCTATTTCTATAAAAGGAAGTTTTACAAGTACATATGTAGATAGATACGTACTGTGTTCACCATGATATAAAAATGTAACTCATCAATGCAAATGAAATTACATGCTACATGTGATTACGTCGCATTGTAATGATAAAAAAATATGCATAAAACTTTTTGGAGCACGGTAACAGTATTAGTTGTTGTTTTATCAGTTGTTTCTTTTTCAACTGAATTAAAATATTCATCTAAATTAAAGGAAATAATTCTTCAAATGATAGGTAGACAGTTAAGTATTTTGCAATACGTGTAATAAACAAGTACCTATGAAATTTGATTACATACCTACTTTTTGAAATTTGTGTACTCGTAGTTTTTACTTTAAAATCAAAGTAGGAATGTTATAATAGGACCTTATTACACGCATATTTTTAACACTTGTAGCTATTATTTTTTTGTTTATAATCTGTTAAATTTAAATTAAGATATTTTGGGAATAGAACAGCTAGTAAACTTTATTACACACAGGTTAAATATGCAATATTATATAATTCATAATGGTGCATACCTTTAGGTATAGGTAAATGCTTTTTAAAAATCATTTTAACATACTTAAACTACATGTAGTTCAATTTCAAGGGTTAGTTTTTTTGTTTGCTTTTTTCCCCCATACAACGACATGTGCAGTTCAAAATTTATAGTAAACATTTATAGCAACATTGATAACATTTTTTTTACATAGAAGGTGCCTACATTATACATACATACATAGTTATACTTCTATTCATCAATCTCTTGTACGAATTTTCATTTTTCTCCACCTCAGTGTTTGTAAGTTGGCTGCAGTGGGTATCCCAGTTTGTAAATTGTTTCGTATTTATTGTTAATGTGGCACTTCCTAAATTTAAGTCCTTGAAGCCTATCTCCTCCCTCGCTATTATTATTTAAATAGGTGACTCGTTCATTTGACAAACTCTAGGACAATAGCTCTAGGATCATACTATTTCTATCCTTACCTATTTGTATAAATTTGAGGAAATGGATTTTTCTCAAGATTTTCAAATTAGAGTATACATAAACTAGGATCTCGATAGCATACTTTAAACTAGTGTTGGGTATATGTTATGTATTTATTTTAATTTTATATATTTAGAATAACCTATAGGTACATTGTTTAGGTGTTCTTATAAGACATTTGCTTTTACTAATACGCGTTATTTTCTAAACTGACACGTTATTATGATGTATAAATCAATTCCCAGACTACTCATTATAATACGCTTATACATTCTGTGCATGTCAATCTAAACTCAAACTTTGTTGGAGACATTTCCCAAAAGTTCCATAAAATAATTTGATAAGACAGAGAAATTTGATTGACCATTCAAAATTTATAGTATGTAGAGATATTAGGTAATATGGAAATATTAAATTTCAAATATTGATTCTATTTTTAGTCGTTCGTGAGTACCGCATGATGCCTCCTGGACATCTGCATCGCGGTGGTGGCGGTATGATGCCCCCTGGCACCGGCGGATGTCCAATCCTCCCTGAGGACAACATTGTCCAGTGTGGATGTCACGAGTACATGCCACTGACGCTGACCAACATGCATCCCACCTCACAACCTCCTCCATGCTCCTCCTCGTCAGCACTCAGCATGGGGACGCCAACCATGCGCACCTTTCCAAGACCGATGCGCCCCCCACCCAATCAACCGTTGGCTACTTCACAGGCGGGCGGGCCACTGCAACTCCAAACACAAACGATGTTTCAAGGCAACAGTGGTGCACCATCCGGGTCGCTGGACCGGATTCAGAATAACTCTAGGACAGGTAGTAATGGTACACTACATCGTCCTTCTTCGCCAAGACAGACTAATCTTTAAAATAAAATTGTAACGTTAACTTATCATTCTTTACATTTAACAAAATTTACTGAACTGTGTATAATATTACGTTTCAGTTTTTCAAATTGGTATTTTAGTTTGCGTTTTGAAACTTTGTGATTTTTCATTGTATCATTTTTCATTATATCACTTTTTTAAATAATAGTCTTGTTGATAGTACCTATACAACATTAATCTTTGGTTCAATTAAATAGATTTATAATTAGGATTTTAATGTTTAGTTGTTTTTATTGTTTCGTGATTAACCTTTCATACTTGTTAAAATTGGGTAATAAAAATTCAAATTCTAATGTGCAGGTATTTACGTAATTACATTTAACGGAAAACTAATCATGA
The DNA here is from genome assembly GCA_034780595.1 of Parotoplana pacifica. Taxonomy (NCBI): domain Eukaryota; kingdom Metazoa; phylum Platyhelminthes; order Proseriata; family Otoplanidae; genus Parotoplana; species Parotoplana pacifica. Next base: position 3,048 of record JAUYWI010061145.1, on the reverse strand, counting down.
AATTTCACAATATATGCCCTATATATGGCTAGTTTACCCATTTTGTCTCACCGATCCAAGCATGAGCCATAAATTATTTGTCATGTGTAGTAGATATTAGACAAGTATATTATAATGTAAATAATGTGTACATATAATTGAAATATGTATTGTTAAATAGGTATTCATTACAACGTCAGATTACATAATTTATATTTCAAATTTATACCTATACCATCGATTATGTAAATATATTTACGTTTCCTACATTTAGAAATATTGGAACATTTAATTAAATCTGATATCTTTCCAAACATTAATTGTGATTTTTATATATCTATTACATATTAAATATACATACAAGTAGATAGCCACGTTGTTAGTTGTGTACATAAATTTACTGCGTGGTCAACTATAAATTTTAGGCCCTATTCATACGAAACAACATCTCTTCTATCTTATCATAGATATTTAATTACACCGTATAATGAATTCTTATTTTGATAAGGTGTAACACTATTTTCTAGAACAATTTTTTGTGTATTTGTTGGTTACATGAACGATAATTTCATTCTAGGAATCGACATGTTGCATTGTGTGAACGGGAATCTATTGTATTTTGTTCAATGTGAATCTATTTGATTTTTAGGTAATGTACTTATGTACTTATGTATATCCCTAATAAATTTGTGAAATACTGACTAATTATGTGTATAAAGATAGAATCTAAATAAAGTCCATGAAATATAATATTCGGTATCAAAATATAACAGTTTTATTTCATTAATAATTTCATAAATTCCTCGTCTAAATTATCATAATTTTACGGAGGGTTTGACATGACATCAAATCTTTAATATAAATCTTATACATCGGCGATTTATTACAATAAAACAGTTGGATAATTGCAAAATAAATTGTATTAACAGGTGAAATAATGGTATAGAGAATAATGGCCGACAAACATATTGTCATAGTGCTGAAAATTGCTAAATAACTGTTCAAATCAGATTTAAATTTATCTATATCTATATTAGTTGTCAATGAATAATATACATAATTAGGTGATTTTTTATTTATTTTTTGCTATTATTAGAATTAGAATTCATTTTAGCCTTTTTTGTTATATCCTCCGAACTTTAACAAATTATTTAATACAGTTAAAATAAAACTTGACTCAATATCGCATTAACCTGCTTGAAATGTAGATAAGGAATGCAAAGAAGTCGTGTACAATAATACATTCATAGTACCATAAAACCAAAACCTATTTGGACATCATCACTCTGTGTGGTAATATGTATATTAAGTAGTGTAAATAAAATTAAGCTTTAGTCTAGACTTAACATTTCGAAACTTTTTATATCCATATATAATACAGATCTTTTTGACTCAGCTTATTTAAAAGCATTCAGAGATACAACATAATTTTTTTTTATACTCCTTAATAAGATTAACGCGCTAAAAATAACTTAGGTAATGTTTATAAATTTAGAGCTTTAATTTTAATAATAAGTTACTTGATCTTAAAATTTTGTTTATATTTAATATGGCGTATGCATTAGAAATTTAAATGTTCCGAATTTTTAGACATATTTCTTTTACACATTTATTTATACCAATTTTAGAAACATTTGTAATTACAAATTTAAAACTTCATACGCCTTATAGAAAACTAGCTTAAAAATTGATTTTAAATATAAGCTAGTTATTTATGCATACGGGCAATTATATGACTAAAATAAGCTTTAGCTAAAATTAGCATATTTAAAAGCATTCAACTATACTTTATGCTTCCTACAAAAATAAATGCTGTAAAAACTAACTTTATAAATTTAAAAAAAAAACGTAAATTTAAGCAGGAATTCCAATTTACTTACTCAAGGAACTCTACCAAACAAAGTGGAATTATATATAATTTGAAAGATTTTTTCAAGTGATGGAGCCTCGAAATTTTGTTGAAGGAATAGGAATTGCAGTCTTAAACTCAAAAATATATTTATACTACTTTGTTTTTCTATGATCTTTATGCAAAATGATAAATAGTTTTAAATAACTGAAAATATATAGAACTAAAAAGATGTCTAGATTAAATATAATAACTATCGCATTCATTTATATGAAAAAAATATTTAAATATTATTTCATCAACAAAATAATTATTCATAAATAACAAACAACAAATAACATTTTACTCGACTATCTCTTGGTAGGGTCCTTTGGCTGATAAAATATAACCCCCCTATTTTAATGGACATTTTACAGAATCACTTTGATTTCTTTTATTCCAGATAATAATAACCTGAATGAAGTAATATCTTTTTAATATAATTTATATTAAAAAGCTATTACTTCATGCAGGTAAATGATATTCATACTTTAATAGTCATAGTAGTCATGCAAACAAGGCAGTGGATATTCGTACGCAGCCATACATGCAAGACCAGTTTTAACTTAAAATTATACAAACAGTTAAGATTTATTTTATGCTACTTAGCCACACCACATGGCAGACATAACTATCCCTTAAAAAAATTAAGTTGAGTTCAGTCAAATATTTTCTAAGACAAGCAAGAGAAAGCATGTGCTAACTTAAGAGAGGATCAACATTTTTCTGTTGATCCTCTCTTAGCACATGCTTTGTTTGTGCCTACTCTAATAAATAAAACAGTACCTTAGTTACTTTCTAACTTATATTACAGATAATGAAGTTGGATCTATCCTAATCCTATAGTGTTCTGCTGAATTGGTTATTTTAGGCAGGTTCATTCAATTCTATCTATATGTATGGCATCCACCTTCTCCATTCTCAGTTAGCTGCCCAGTCCTTCAATTCTCTATATAGGTGTTTGGTTTGAATTCTTCTAACACCCCCTTTCTTGGTTTTCCTCTTCCACATTTGCCTAGATAGAAATCAACCTTCCAGAATTGCTTTGTTGACTATTCTATTCTTTCTCCACATATATTATACACTCAAGAGCAAAAAGAATCACCACCCTACAATTGAAATTTAACATAAGTGTGTTGATTCATTATTTTTGATAGCTTAATAGGCATAGATTTTAATTA
>JAUYWI010061134.1:0-15881 GCA_034780595.1 Parotoplana pacifica | reverse complement strand
GGCTGATCTAAAATGGGTTCAGAAAATAGTTAAGACTAAGAAATTTCTTAATACATAACTTTGACCTCACCCATTGTAACATCATAGGTCTCTGCACCCCAAGAACTGTTTTTAACATGATCTTGCAAGTCTATAATACAATAATATTTTATTTAGTAATTTCTATTAATTTAGAGAAGTTTTTATTACTAATTTTCAACAAAGAAATTTGTTTTATCACCATACTTAGTTATATGGCAAGTCTTTTTTAAACAACACATCTGCCATATGGCTAAGTATGGTGCTAACCACATGGATGTTTTTTAAATATTAAAAATAATATTTAAAAAAATCCTTACTAGGGTTAGTTTTTACTTAGATAAGTTATTTAATAAGTTATTTTAATGATAAGTTAAATGATAGTAAAATAACTTATTCTCAAGAAAAAACTGACCCTAAGGATTTAAAAGATACTATATTTTTAAAAAAGACTGTTACCATGTGGCTAAGTATGGTGATAAAACAAGTCATTTTCAGCAATATTCATTTCTTAAATAAAAATCATTATTAAGGAATAGTAATTAGTATTTTCAGCAATATTTTCAATGAATTAATAGTGATAACCATGTTTTTATGATTTTTTTATCTAAATAATGTTAAATTATTTATTAGTATATAATGAGAATCACATTACATAATTTATATTTTAAGTAGGTCTTAAGTAGAGTCTTATTTTCATTATGAATATTTTCTGGAGCATCAGAATCTTTCTTAACTTGCTTAAGTCTATATAAGTATACAATTATATATAATATTTGCTTCTGAGTTTAGTTCTTTTTAGGATTATTATATATATATACAGGGCTGGAAAAAAGAAACTATACCAGTAATAAAAAATGGATTATATTTGAAAAACTATGTATATTATGTCAAATTGGATGTTAAATAACATTGTTGAAGCATATTGGTATATGATACATACCAAAAAAAAGAATATAGAAAAAATTACTCTTAATAGTCCACCTTTGCTTCTCACCTCTTGATGACAGATTGAAGTCATCTAGGCATTGATTTAACAAGATTGTTAATGAAATCAGGGCTCATATTTTGGAAATTGTCTCTCTCAAAAAGTTGCTGCATCCGATGAATGATTTAGCCATCAAATCTAGCCCCAGCAGTTCTCAATGGGATTTAAATCTCGGCCATTGGGTGGCCACTAAAGCAACTGGATTCAATGATCTACAAACTACTGCATATTATGTCATGCCATGTATGGTATTGCATTGTCCTGTTGATACATCACTTCCTGTTGGCCATTCCAGAGGGATAAGAGGTCCATCAATGTATGTTGCAGCCATCAGAGTTCCTTGAAGTTGTTGAAGAAGCAATGGACAATGAAACGAGAAGGCTACCAAGACCATTATTTATCTTCTGCCTCCACCACAGAGTCTTGGTTGATTTGCCTAGTACCCTTTGGCTATGAAAATAATGTCTCTGACTTATTTGCACTAAATGCACTTATTACCAATTCTCAATGGTCCAATGAATAGGGCCTATTGAATACACAAACATTTGTGGCATTGAGTAAGGAGTGGTTTTCTGTAGGCAACATAACTGTAGCAACCATTTGAGTAAAGTCAGTGATATATTGTTTGTTGTCAGTGTTGTGACAAGACTCTGCAGCTCATCCTGGGGTTGCAGGTTGACATCAACAGAAGACCTCTGTCTTGACATGGTGTTGAAATGTTCAGTCTTCCAGACCTTGGAAAATCATCAATATTTACAAACCAGTGCCACTATTGTTGCTCTTTGGACATTGAATTGATAGGCTAATTCACTGTAGCTAAAGCCTTCTTGCTTTAATGTGACTATCTGTAATCTCTGATTGTGAGTACTTGATTTCTGTGTCACTAGCCTTGAACATTGTGAAACAATTAGCCTTGAATAGTTACATAATCACCTCAAAAAATCATCTCCTAAAATGCAGTGGTTAAAGCTTACAGAGGGTCCCCATATGATGAGAGAACAGTGAGTCAGTCACATCCTCTTTTATACTCTAATTTGCTTGACTCAATTAATTTACTAGTGTGGAACATTCAACTCCACTGTATAATTCTATTAATTTGAAATAAACTAGTCAAATAAGAACTAGTAAGTTTCCTCCTAGCTCAATACATTTACAGCAGACTAATGTACATTATGCAAGCTAGTATGATATTTTCTAGCTATCTTATTGGAAAAATAATTTATAATAAAATCATTGATAGAATAAATGAACACCTACAAATTTAAAAGCATGTGACAATTATTGTGGTATTTTACAATTATATTTAAAATTCACAATTTTTAAAAGGGGGTACAGTTTCTTTTTTCCAGCCCTGTATATAAACAAATAATAAAAATCATTGATATTATATTATTCATATAATTATGTTTTATAGACATGGACAAATTTAGCATTAAACATCAACTGCTTATTGAGTATAATATAATATTATATATTTTGTATATAAGTTTCATTGGTAAAATGAATGTCTCTATAGTCAAATATAAAGATTTAAATTGTATTTATTAAACAGCAAATTAGTTATTATAGCTTATTTTAACTAATTGTTTTTTAAAATTAAGTCTTCATTATTCATTGAAAATATTGCTGAATATAATTGATTACTATTTGTAGAAAATGACAAGTTTTATTCAATGAAACTGATTTTTGATGAAAGTGATTTATTTTATTCATTGAAAATAGTGATAAAAACTTCCCCTAAACTATTTTCAATTTTTAAATTAATAGTAAAACACTAACAAAAAAATTTATGCATGATCATGTTAAAAACAGTCTTTGGGGTGAAGATCAGAGTGCATTCTAGCATAAATGCATGCTGGATATTGATGTGGAAGAAGGGAGATTACACACTGAGAGTAGCATAACATTAAGAGTCATTTATCTTCTTTCATGAAATGTTAAAAGGCTTGAAAGCACTAGGTTAAGTGTTTCAGAAAATATAACACACAGTAGCAAACTATCAATTTTTAAATTCTATATGATAGAAAAAAGCTGAGAACACAGAAAGTATTAATATGAAATTATAAATTGGCTTATGATATTAAATAGAAATCAGAATAATTTATTATACTCTAATACTTCCTTCATGTTTTGAAATATACATTTATAGTATACAAATTTTAACAAATAAATATCCTAGCTACTTTAATATAGAGGAGACTTGACTGCACACAGACAATATTAAAATGAAATTATAAAATATCCAATGCAGTAAAATTATATCAGAGACATTTTACAATATTTCAATTCTTCATTCCTGCATTGAAATCTACATGAACAGACAGTAAGTACTTACTTACTTCAATTTTAACTAATATATATCCAAGTTGTTTACAGAGCTACTTTTACTCTTGGTCATATCTAACACAAATGAATTTATGAGACCTTTTCCTCCTTCATAACATTTTTACACATTTGTCATCATGCAGTTGGTATGCCAGAAGTCATCCAGTTCATAGAAGCAGTGCACAAACTGTCCCACATTAGGGCAGATGATGATTTGCACATGGACCCACACCTTGCTCATCAGTACTTCTCTCACCTGAAGACAGCCATTAAAGACCACATTTGGAACATGGCAGAACCATCTTGGTTCATTAAATGTGGCCATTGATGATGTGGATTGATGATTTGATCATTTCTTTCTCTCAACTACCAGACATTAGTCCATTTGACATCCACTATGTCATCACATTGGGTGGTGGTGCTACTCAGCAGGTCATGCTGGAAGAGACCAATTTTTATACTGAAGCTGTCTCTTGATTGGCCAGTCCAGCAGCAATTTGATGAGTGGCCTCTCTATCCATGTTTTCAATCACCAGAATAATCATGTCATGAGTAAAATAATATGCAAAACTGCTCACTAAATTCTGAGGATTCACATAAGGTGCTGATGCATGATTGGCATTATGAAGAATATCTCTTGCATTCCTACAACCACATGGTTCCATTTCTAGATGTGTAAGGCATAGAGTTATCAACCTCAACATTATCACCCTCAATTTCGTTATGAATGCTTCATCTCTATTTTCCAATTCTCTATTATCTTAAGCAATCTATTACTGCTCTATATAATCGAAACAGATTTTATTACTATTAATGTCTCTGCATAAAGTTATAAGTAGAAATTGATATTTGCACTCCAATTTTTTCTTCATTTTGATACCACAATAAACAAGCATATGGAGGGATTTTACAGATAGAAAATAATAGATGTGAGGCATAGACATTAAATATCATTAGGGTAGGGCTAGACTGGCAATCTAAAATTTACAATGCTTTCAATTAGTTTTGCTGCTAGTATTAGGCAAAATTATACATAGAAATTTGCATGTCTGTATTGCTTAATTTTGAGCCCATTATTTACAAATTACAGGCAAATTTTGATGTAAAAATGAGACTTTATTCAAAAACAGTCATTTTGAAGGTGTACTCCTGTTGGGTTGGTTGGGTCAAAGTATCTGTTTTTTTGCAGTCTGAGAGAACTTCCAGCTGGGTTTTAAAATATGTAAAAGTTATCTTATTCTTACACATTGGGCCGTACTGGCCCACTTTGGTATACAACATCATTATTTTACTTTGATATGAATAGGGATAATCATTCTTAGAAAAAAACAAAGTTGTCTTTAAAACATTCTATATTAAGGTAGCTTATCCAAAATGATAATTATCCTCTAAAATTTACCCTAAAAAATCTATATCAAGATTATTTATCCAAACTAATAATTTTTCCTCAGAAATATACAAAGGTTATGTTTAAGATTTTCTACCAAAGTTGTATTTCCAAACTGATATTCATCCTTGGAAATATACTGAGGTTGTCCTTGAAGTTTTAGACTGAGGCCATTTATCCAATCTGATTATCATTCTTGAAAATTATTGAAGTTGTGCTAGACATTTATACTGAGGTTATTTATCCAAACTAATAGTCATTACTTGGAAATATACCTATGTTGGTATTAGAAAAAATTCTATATTATGGTTGTTGATCCTCAGAAATATAATGAAGTTGACTTTGAAGCAAATCTTACCATACTGATATTCATCTATGAAAATAAACCAGAGTTGTCTTTGACATTTTATACAAAGGATGTTTATCTAAACTGATAATCACCCTTAGGTATATTTACTGAGGTTGTCTGTGAAATTTTATACCAAGGAAGGTTGTTTAAGTGCAAATTAATAATAATCCCAGCCAAGGTTCTCTAACTACAGTTTTTTTCATGTTCAAGAGCAACATATTTTCCCAAATGCTCAAGAGTAGTTAGTTTCAGTTTGCTTCTTTTATCATTCTGGATGAACCTATATTGGATCTGCATTTGTTCAATAACAGCTGAGAGCCATCTTGACTGTGAAAACTGCTCCCAAACATGAAAAATATGCACTGAGAAATAACATGTACCAGGGTGATACCTCCAGTATAAAATAACAGCTATTTTGAATTGTGTATAAATTTTTACAGAAAATTATAAATATCTTTCATTATACAGGTGATCCATCTAATACACAAAAGAAACATTACTCTACAAAAATGAAATTTGTTACAATTTAATAAGATTCATCTGTAACACAGATGCCATGCTGGGCATTGTCTAGATGTCAAATATGAATATGCTAAGGTGATGTCAATATTAAACATTCCCACATTAAATTATTGTTCTATTTTTTCCATTATATTGAAAGCACAAAAGAACTCTGCTCATGGCAGAAACTGTGCCTAGAGATACTGCCATGGATTTGATAAGTTGAGAATTCATAAAGCTAAAATTAATTTAATGCAAATTAATTTAAAATGCAATAATAATAGCTGTGCCAAATAGTGATGAAAAGGTGACCTTGGCACTAAGGTGATTTTCCAAAAGGGAACACAAAATTTGACACTTTTCAGTCAGGCTAATCTGGCTTCTGTTGCACTGTGTGACAAGAGTGTTGTTACATATATTTAACTATTTTTTTATATATAAATGTAACAAAAATTTTGTTTTCATTAAGAATTAAAAATCTTGAAAGGTTGGTGCTATTAACAGTGTGTATGTATGTTCAATAGATATTTGTATCATTGACAATGCATACACATACTTAACTCTAAACCTAACCCAAAGGATAGTATCATGTCTAACTGCTAAGCTAACCTCGAAGGATAGTGGGCAGTTAAATATATAAAATATAAACTGCACTGTCAATAGACAGTGGAAGAGGAAAACCAAGAAAGGGGATGTTAGAAGAATTCAAACCAAACACCTATAGAGAATTGAAGGACCAGGCAGCAAACCGAGAAGGATGGAGAAAGTGGATGCCATAGAATTGAACTTGCCTAATATCTGATTGGGCAGAACACACTAGAAATATACATACATAGATAAAATACATTTTATACACTTTTTTAATAAATAGTTTTTAAATATCTTTAAATTTCCATTGGAGAGATAAAAATAGTAATTTTTGGTCATTAAATACACTCTAACCTAATTCTTATAAAACTGTAAAAAAATTAAAAAGAGAAATCACTTCAACCTTTGAAATACAAAATGACTTTTCTTTAAAATATATAATTTATACTATTTATAACTCTTATATTATTAATAATTATCTAACACATTTATAGAATAAAGAATGAGCAAAGTATTTTCATTTTCTAGATATAAATACAATACGATTTTCTTTTATGTCAATGGTGGAATATACAACACATACACATTTATATACAGTGTGCAGCATTTATCTGTTTAAAGATTATTATTAAAATACAAAGTTTATTTAAATATGTAGATAAACATAATGTACATTATTATAAATTTCAAAGTGGTATTTGCCGAAATCACAATTATCATTTCATGGGAGAAGCTGAAAACATCACTTTAAAAGGATGTCCAACTTTTGATGTTGTGGGAGCATGATAGTTCTGTGGGTCTTGCATTCAAAATGAGATTCTTCTCTGAATGTGACCTTTCACCAGTCTCAGTAGGCCCTCATGAATGTGAAATCCACTACACCACATGGTTGCTGTTAGGGCTAGAATCTTTTTGGGAATAATGACCCGACATGTATGAGATTCTTCAGTGCAAAGGCATGCTGTCTCAGCAATTGTCCAAATATGTGATCATCATACTGTGTGGTTTTTGATCATCTGCCAGTGTTGTCTCCCGTTTTGCCATGTTGGACTGGATTTTAAGGATTGCTGCTAAACAAACACCTATTTCACCGATTGTGTAGCACTATTTTTTTAAAGAAGAATTCCAATTGCCATAACTTGTTGAACCGCAGTTTCAACCTGCTGGCATATAAAACTATTTCAGCTGCTTTAATGTTGTTGTTTTATCATGTTGTACATTATTTTTACATTGATGTAGAAAAATTAATTTTAGAATTTGGCCCCTGGTTTATTAATGTTTTATTCTATGCTTTATTGTCAGTTTATTCATAATCCAATAAAAAACATATGTTAATCTTCATTATTGGGAATCTGTATATAATTTTACAAATGCACATTTGACTTTCTCTTTGTATGCATTTTAAACGTTAATCCACTTGAAAATGATTAAATTTCTATTTTCTTATAGAAATAGCCCTTATAAATGTGTACGACTATAGCAGAAATGTATAGCACAATGTCTTCTGGGGTATAACATCCCCCTACCCCCCCCCCCATCACCACCTTGGATGTTATTGTACAAGTTCAGACCACCCAAATCCCTCCCAAGGTTAAATACTGCATCTCACAAATGGCTGCTATAATTATCCAATCACCTGGTGAAGATATTCATGAAATCTATCCATAATAATGTGGGTGAAGCCATAGATATTAAATTGTATAGATTGGCATCCTAAACTAAAGCATAGATTTTTGTAGAAAGCTCTAGTGGGTACGATGATATTTCATGGGATATTTGTCCTTTAGATAATTTTTGTCATTGTAAATAGTTTGAGGCCTTATCAGCCGTAAATTCTTCATTAAAATTTAAATCATGTACTGTGAAACTCATAGCTATTTATTAATATCCATTTAGAGCATTACCAACCTATAGACCATAGCCAACCATATTTCATTTCATTTCTTTCAAATATTTTGGAATTTGTCTTGGCAGAGCTCATAATCATATTTTGGGCCAATTTTATTTTTATTTTATTTATCTTTTTTTAATTAAATTAATTATTTTTAATGAAAATCTATTTATAGATTAGGTATTAAAAACCCAATTGCATTTTCTCTATAAAATATTTTGCACTGTAATATGCCAAAAGCTTTAAAATGACCTATCTTATGAAACACATCTTTTAGGGAACAGCATCTAAGTTTATTCTCTTTCATTACGCCAAATTTTGTATTATCGGTGAAGTTTTGTTTTATACCAGGAGCACCTAGTGTTTGTTTCTAGGCGGTTGTTAGGGTAGGTATGGCATCAAATCTCAGACGGCTTTTATAGTTCATCAGACACTTAATATATGGGCCAAACTTCATTGAAATTGGTCAAAGTCAAGTGCTGAAGAAATAATTAAAGAAAAACCATTTTTAAAAATGTATGATTCATAAACCGATTTTAGTAAAATTGTCGCATGTTGTTAGCTTAGCCAATCTCACCGGATGTTATTATTATCGGGCTTTAATTGTTTGAGCCATGGATGTCCACAATGTAGGCCATTTTCAGACGTCCTATCATCCTCTGGCAAGCTATAGGCCTAGATTTCTGCTATTCTCTATCTCATGGATTTATATTTCAATTATCTGTTCCTTTGTTTTGTGTTTTTTGTTAAAATGTTCTTCTTGATATCTCTATACTCATCCTTGAAGTCGATGTGCATTAAATTAGATCCATTTAGGTCTTTCATTATCTATGCGTCATATTTGTAGTTTATTGAAGATCTCTGTAGTTTGAATTTTTAGTTCCTGACTCTGTGATCTGTCTAGTTTAATGAACGCGTATTATAAAATCAATCTTATAAGCTAAAGGTGATATTGTTCCAAGGGGTCACAATAATCATAAAAGTCGCTTGATTAATAAAACAGAAGACCCTATTATGGAATACCTACTGTCTACCCAAGTGTCACTTTTGGCTGTTGACAAAGTCATCATTTTCCAGCCTTTTTGGAAGCGCATAAAACTTCCAGCAACACGCTTTATTACTACAACCTCAGGTAAACATTGAACTAAAAAAGGCAGGTACTAACAGAGATTTCATTATTGATTTTTATGATTAATATATTCTGGGTACTTTTAAACTTAAATCTAATTGATGAGCTCTGTACGTATTTGTTTACGTCATTTTCAGAATAGTGATGTATTTCTAACCATCTGACACCCCGAATTCAGACCACCATCTGCAGTGTCATGAACATCACCAAACAGCCACTGACTCTGCGTCCAAGTCTGGTCAGCACCGGGCCGGACTTTGTGCAAGAACGCGACTACCTCCACCAGCAAGTATTTCCGCACCTCAACCAAATGTGCAAACCCTACGGTCTTTCATTTTCTCCGGTCGATCTCAATTCTGGCAGCTCGGAGGAGCTGCCGGAGAGTGACGATTTGGTGCAACTCTCCCTGGACTACATTGCCCAGGGCGAGCCCTTCTTCATGTGCCTAGTTGGACAGCGCTATGGACCGCATATCGTGCCTTCTTTCAGTTCCAAACATGGTTCCCTGAATGCGTCCCAATTGGGTTCAGCTGTGGACATCACAAGTACCACCAGTTTGAAGTGAGTCTATGTTTAAGTACAATACGATATGTAAGATACAGAATTCATATTATGTCTATGTTTAAGTACAATACGATATGTAAGATACAGAATTCATATTATGTCTATGTTTAAGTACAACACGATATGTAAGATACAGAATTCATATTATGTCTATGTTTAAGTACAACACGATATGTAAGATACAGAATTCATTTTAGAACTTGTTTGCTGACAAAAGTAAACAATGTAAGTACGAACATTGACGACATTCTATCACGACAAATGTTTTGCTGCTAAACACAACACACACGCGCTCACTTCAAGACTCACATACGTATGTATTTACATGTCATAGAGATAAAATCTGTTTTTTTTTCTGTGTGTTGGAAAAGTTTTGTGTAGCTACGTGTTGCTGGCACAGCAATAAATTAAATTGCTAACTTTGGAAACGTGACGATATAAGTATATTAAAATATGTGCATATTAAATTAGGTTTTGTTTCAAAAACATTCAAGAGTTTTGTGTTATAGAGAACAGGATTCATTTGTACATTAAATGGTCCCAATTATTTAACAGAACCAGGCCATAGCTAACCATAAATTACATTGCTCTGGCTGTGATGAGGCCCAACAAGGCCGATACAGAGGTTCTAGGCTATCATTTGCGAGTATTACACTTATCACACTCAATCTCTTCATTATTTTGCATAATATAAAACAGGTATACTTTGATAAAATATATTACGGGCAAATAAGATCGAAATAGTTGTGCTGGCTATCTTCATCGAGTAATATATATCAATAAGTAGTATATTTTTAACAAAATGCACCTGTTTTTTTTTACATAATTACTCTTAGCATATTAATTGGCCAGGACCTGCTTTGACAGCGTGAGTGCCTTATAATAAAAAAACAGGCGTTCCAACATATTTCTTCTGAACATCTTCTACTTCCACTCTTCTTCTGCAACGATTGCAAATTTTCTTCACTTCTATGCTTTGATATGAAATATACGAACATTTTATATTATTCAGGCGATAATTATGCCTGGCTGATGAGGCCCAACAAGGCCGAAACAACTGTCCTGGGCTATCATTTGCGAGTAATATAGATAAGTACACCTGTTTTTTTTATTATTACTCTTAAACGCAACTCACATTCTGACCAGTAAAAACACTGCTTTGATTCACCACCAGTTTGAAAACTTTCCCATATTTTCCGAAATAGTCAGCACCCCTGAGCAAGTCTCGGTCAGCCGCGAGTTTCATTGGAATACCCACCACAAAGATTAGATTCGTCTGGACAACTCTACAAAAGCAAATGGACCATTGAACCACCAAACTCCACATTGGGTGCATATAAAAAAATAGAAAGTTTTTTTTTCTTCTAGTGACAATCATTCTCAAGTCCTCATAAGTGCGTCGCGAAACTAATATGAAACTACTCACCGGAATTCACCAAGATGCTTTCGACAATCTGAAAGTTTATTTTTTTTCAATTGTTCTTTGCTTTTCTTCTTCTTCTTCAATTTCGAAATTCTAAATAAAACCAGGGACATACTATAACAAGCGGCTGTCTACTCTACTTGTGTTTGCCACTAACTTTAGGTTGGTTCTTCACATCTCTATAACTATTAAATCAATTGCTTTTTTGGAGCATTGATTTGTACTTATAAGAGAAAAATATTTAATTTTTTAGGCCATAGGTCACGTGACTATTTGTTGGAACCAACTCAAAGGGATGAAAAAATCAACTTTAAATGGACTAGAACTGAACAATAATAATAACTTTTAATGTTCAATAATTCAAATAATATTAAGAGCATTTTAATTAACTTACAACACCATGCTCGGTCTCCTCGAAGTTGACCTATATAGGGGGCCCGAAAATTATTGATTTTTCACATGTACTTATAACTCAGCATTTATGATAGCTATGAATGCCATATTTTAGAATAACATTACTGAAATTACATAACATCTTTCAAACAAAATGGATTATGTAAATATCTATTTTTGTTGCTAAGACATTGAATATTATTGATTTTTCATTAGTGTGTATACATTAACTATTAAAAAAACAATAACATTAAATATCTCAGCAACCAAAACAGATATTTAAACAAATTCTGTTTTGTTTGAAAATATTAATGTCAGCGATATAATTCTAAAACATGGCATTCATATCTATCATAAATGCTGAGATATATGCCTAAAGGTGAAAAATCAATAATAGTCAGCACTATTTATGATATAGGTCAAATTAGAGGAGACCAACATTTGTGTCGCAAGTTAATTGAAAAGAGAAAAACAATATTTGAATCATTGAATATCAAAGGTATTTATTATTGTTCAGTCATTCAAAATTGATGTTTTCAGCCTTTTGAGCTGGTCCAAACGAAGATCACGTGATTTATGACCTTGAAATTAAAGTTCTAAATATCAAGGCAATGAAAATCGGGGAAGCCAACTGGAAAATAAAAGAAACTAGACAAGGGGTTGTTTCACTATGTAAAAGTGATTGATTCATTTGACCCTATGTTGCAAATGTGTGTGCTACTTAATTCATGGCCAAACTGTGCCACAGCACCTTTAGAACTTAGGATAGCTCCAGTCACCAATGAGTCTTGTTCTCTAATATCCCTAGCACCCAAATCGAAATTGTATTGGTTGCCGGCGAGGGCTTCCGACCCGACCCCCCCCTCCATAAAAATCTGGATGGCCCCAATCACCCAACTTTAAACGCTTCATAGAGATGTTCTGCTGCCACAGTGTGTATCCCATTGAACAATCAGAAAGTGCCTTTTCTTATGTCAGGAAATAGAGGTGGAAATGTTGCTGGTACTGCGGAAAATTTGGGTTGTCTCGCCAAATGATTTTTAGCTCTGTGTACACAGTGAAAGGTTTTCTACAATTGAGTCTAATTTTAGTTTTCTTAGTTGTTGGTTTCAGAGAAGAAATAACAAAGTGTTGGAAGAGAAAAAAAGGACTGCCGACGAAAATAATAGTATTTATTTAGACCATAGAATCGTCAAATGAATAAAAGAGGTATTTTGGGTAACACTGTTATATTAAAGCATAGCCTATATGTTATATTATAAATCTGTAGAGAACATTTTTTTCTGAATGCACACAAAAAACGTACAAAATTATAAATTTGTTATTATGGTACATTTTAATAGAGACAATAGTGGACTTCCATCCAGAATGAAAACAGACAGGCTAGGTTTAGGTGTGAAAAAATCTAATGACCGATTTGATTATGCAGACATGAAGTACGCTTACTCTTCTTCTGTAAGGGGATTGAAAGACGCTGGTTTCTCAGAATTATATGTCTAAAAAATATGAATATGTTATTTTACTTTTTTACAAAGCAATTCATTTAGCAAAAGTACCCAATAAACATGACACCAAAATAATTTACTTTCCAATCAATCATTAAACATCTACATTCCAAGCAATCATTAACATCAAAGACTTACTTTTCTGCAAGCTGGACACAATCCATTTTCCTCATTTATAATTTTAGTCCAACAAAAACGACAAATCTAAAATTTAAAACAATTTGAAGCTGCATTGTTTAATATCAGACTCTGAATTGACATAAAACCATCTATATATTCAATATTGAAATGATCATCGTTTCATTTATAAATAAAAGAAATATTGAAATGATAAATCATTCCATTAATAAATAAAACTCATTTTATCTGTCCTATTAAACGGAGAACTACACAAGTGTTATTTACCTGATATCCACATGTACAAGGATAGAAAGTCAGGTCATCATAGTCTAAAGCATCCATACACAAAGGACACTAAAATAAAAAAGGCCATATTTGTTAAGGATACCAGCTCATCTGTAACAAAAAGATAATTTCTTAACTAATACATACCTCAGTGCAGTCATCAGATGCCATTCTATCTGTAAATAAAAATAAAATTCAAAGCTATAAAACAGTATAACATTATTGAGGTCAGTTAGTATTTTTTTAACATTAGAAATTGAATAAAAACAAAGTTTGTAGTAAATATTTACTTTTGGGTAGAAATGGGCTACTTGAAAACTACTCTTTCCCTAGATGGATTTAATTGAAGCTTTGGAAAAAAATTACACCAAGAAAAAAAACATGGAGAGCTAAGGATCTTTCTCTAATTGATTTCAAATATGCACCTAAGAAGCACATGTTAGAAAGCTTTTAAAATTGTAATAATTATTATTTTACAGACAATTTTAATGAAAATTACTAAAATTTTCTAGATTTCAGCTGGAGGTATCACAGCCACAGGAACTTTTAATGGTCTTATATCAGCACTTTTAAAATGAATTTCTAATTCAGCCAATACATCCAAGTGTGGAGACAATTCCAGACAACTATGTGAAGTTCCTAAGAGGTAGGCGTTGATTTGCAGTTACAAATTTATGATCACCTAGCATCTAATTTTGGAAACCATGTGTATTACATCATCTTGTATGGGACACTAATTTTGAAAGATCACAGATAAAAGTTCACAGAAAGTTTACATTAAAACTAATTTCTTCCTGACTTAAATTGAATGATAACCTAAGAACCAAGAATGTTTTAATAAAATCATATTCCAAAAGTTTGGTGGATTTATTACTATCTTGATCTCTGCCTTGGGGCAGGTCCATGTCTATGGATTCTACACTGTTCCCTGGAAATTTGATCACTAACAACAAGAAAGACATAACTTATGGGGGAACATCTAACCATTGCCAGTAAAGAATATGGACTTAACATTAATATAGCCAAATTAATTCTATGACAGTGAATCAAATTGGCAGATGAAGAAATTCAGAATGTTGAAAGATTCATTTTTTGGGATTTCACATCACTAATGAAGGAGAAAACCTAACTGAAATTAACATCAGATTGGGAATTGCAAAGATGGTCACATTGGACCTAATAGAAATGTGGAAGAGCAAAGTCAAACTGGATAAGCTCATATCTGGAATGTGGCTATGTATGGTTGCAAGAGCTGGACCATTTGATAAAGAAATAGGAAAGGAAACTAGAAGCATCTGAGCTGTGGTTGTTGTGAAGAGTACTTCAAGTGAGTTGGTGGGAAAGACAAATAAGTATATTAGAGGAAAGTCAATATGCCTGAGGATAAGAAACAGAAATTCAAAAAATATGAAATATAGGGATGATAGCTTAGTCCTTGCAAAAATGGAAGGTGAAGTTGAAGCAAAAGGAAGGAAAGAATGAAGACACCATAATTGGTGTGAGAACATGAAGGCTTGAGGAAGCATGGAGAATGCCAGATGTTGTGCCATTAATGGAAATATCATTGACCCTTCTTAGAGTTATGATAATATACTGAATTGAATGACACTTAACAAAATCCATTAACATGTTTTCTTTGGTTTGACTTGACTCCATTTTCCTAAAAGTATGCTTTCAATAGCAGTTTTCAGTGGGTTATCTCTTTCCAATATGAACCCTATCATATATTTCTTATATTTGGTAATTCTATTCAGTAGGTTCCATATTTCACTGATATCTGCTAAGACTTCTTCATTTGTCTTGCCATAAAATTTTCTCCATATCCACATTTCAAATGCTTTGGTTTTCTTCTCATGACTTTCATGTAGTGTCCACATCCAGATTAGTATGTTCATTATTTTCTTGTGTTTCTATTTAGACTCTTGGTTAGAAGTTCTCTATTTTTGTAACTGCTGTTTTTACCATTGCTATTCTAGTTCAAATTCTTCTTAATGTCTTCCATTTGATGTAATTATTTCTCACAGATATTTGAATTTCTTAACTTGTTCTACTTGTAGGTCATTCAGAGTAATGTTAAGTTATCATTTCATATAGTATCACATTTCCTCAATTTCATCATCTTTGTTGGCACATAGATGTTCATTGGATTTTTTTTATTCTGTATTAATGACTCTTTGCTGCCTGAGTAGATAATTATGAATCCATTGCTGTTGAATTCACATTGCCTTTCCATTGGGTTTCATTTTATATTCTCAGATTGCATCATTTCCATGCTTCTAGTTATTGATCTGGTGGCCTAAAGTAACCCAGTTTTTCTTAGCACCCCTGCTTTTGGACACATCATCCACCACTAGTGTGAGTTCAAAGGGCCATGTATTGAGCACATTGTCCATAAGGTCATTCAAGGGAAGGATA
>JAUYWI010061123.1:0-15885 GCA_034780595.1 Parotoplana pacifica | reverse complement strand
TCATTCTACTTTACTACTCTTGTAGTAGTTATTCTTTCAAAATATATAAATGATAGCATTTAAATAAATAGCATTTATCCTTACCTTATTGTTCCATCATGGAACAATGGCCACTGCCAATAAAAAATAGCAATACATTCTGGATTCACTGCACCCCAACCTCCTACTCTACTCATGCTAAAAAACTGACCCTAAGCCTAAGG
Organism: Parotoplana pacifica; assembly: GCA_034780595.1. Taxonomy (NCBI): domain Eukaryota; kingdom Metazoa; phylum Platyhelminthes; order Proseriata; family Otoplanidae; genus Parotoplana; species Parotoplana pacifica. Next base: position 15,682 of record JAUYWI010061123.1, on the reverse strand, counting down.
ATAGTGCCATGGAGCTATAACATGGAGCCATTGATTGTGTATTATTACAATGTAATTTAATTCTTACAATTTTAATATGCTAATAATATGATTTACTGATAAATCTAGTGTCTATTAGTAAAATCATAATTTTTACAACACAATTCTTACAATTATAATTTGCCATGTAATAGAAAATTCATAATTATTATATTACAATGCAACTTGTCATGTTAGGCTTGACAGATATTTGTTTTTCTATTCTTGTTTTGAATGTTTGCTGTATGTACATGTGAAATATAAATGCTTTGTTCAACTATTTGTTTGGGAGAAGCAGATGAGATCAATAAAAGTTTGACTTAAAATATTAAGATGATTGATAATACTATGTATGACATAGAATAATGATTTGCTTGATGGAATCGTTATCATTCATTCGTTTTGTATTAGTTAAGGTATACTTCAGTACTAATTTTACACGTTAATAAATAATCACTCCGAAAACACTTCCAAATAATAACAATTTAATAAGGACCAGTAGCAATTGAATATGACATACTTTATCCAAATAATATAAAATAAACCTTTAACGCCATTTTTATTTTTAAAATTGTGTAATTATGATAATCAATGTAATAACTTATTTAAAGAATCATTTGTAAGTAATAGATAGTACATTTTGATATTGAAATGGTACATATAAAAAATAGAATGTCTAGCTAAATTTAAATATTAACATCGGTAATTACAGAAAAATGGATGATTTTCAGAGAAAATATATCAATACAAAAAATGATTAACCTGTGAAGAATAGAAGATTTTGTCACATCGTTGCCATAGATTGATTCTAACCAGCTTTAACCTACAATTTCCAGCAAGATAACTTGTATCGAAATATACCACCTTATTTTATTACTTAGAATAATGGTCACAACATATAAACCAAAAATGAGGTAAAGCTAAAGTACATAAAATGAAGTATAATATGCGTTTTACATATTTTATTGTTAAGTCACTTTTCAATTTAGTTATTGAAGCGCCCATTCTATCTTAGTCACGCAAATTTTTATATAATACAAATAATAAAAATCCATCTATCAAATGAAATGAAACGAAATTGTAAATACATATATATATTCAAAAGTTTCTGTTATTGTAGGTAATATTTACATATATAGGTATGGTATTAAAGAAATAAAAATTATTTTTATTATTAACGATTAACAGCTATTACTAACAGCAATAATGAGCGATTTGAAATATTCTTTTTGTTCATTTTCAAGATTTTAATATACCCAGTATAGTTAGTTTAGTTACAATTATTAAAATTAATAAATTCTGTCTAATTCCAATTGATTTTGTAATTAGGTATGTTTTAATCAGGTATGCCCATTATGACTATTTTAAGTAAGGTTTTATTCAAGTTTATTTCGAAGATTTCTGTTGCCATCCGTTTAAAGCTTTCAAATTTTAAAACTGTTGCTGCTGTTACGTTAACATTTCAATTTAATATGTAGGGACTCAAGTGTAATCTAATATTTATACCTAATACATATATCGTCGCCGTTTTGTATAACTATCATATGTGCGAAAATTCACACATTTTCTTAAAATAGCATACACTTTGCTTCAGTTGAATATTAAGGCTATAGCTGCTATAGAATGGGAGCTACAGACTTTTGATTTCAGAATTTCTTTGTATTTTTTGTACTTTAATTTGATCTCCTAAAAAGCTGCTTTTTTCATATACGATAGTTATACATAATAGCGACGATTTATGAATTTTTTTGCAATGAGTTTAACAGAGATTTTCATTGTTTTGTGTTTGTGCCAGGTTTCAGAATTGCTAAACTATTGAGTGAAGGATTTGAAAACATTTTGACTTGATGAAACATTCATGTGGAGTGTCACCCACTGTCATGAAGTTGAATGAAAGTGAGGAAAATAAACAAGAGAAGGAACAAACCAAGAAACCAGTGAAAGAGGAGCAAGACTATTTGAAAGCTCTAGTTCAGAAGGACAAAGTAAGAAAGACAGAATTGATGAAGTTCAAAGATAGAGAAAAAAATCAAAAAGGCAAAGGATATCTTAAGAGCAGCAAATGTCAAGTGGGAGAATTCTGAGAAAATAGTGGTAATGAAGAAACTATTACAATTATTATACAAGAAACCAAACCTTACTATAGATAAATGTAACATACTATACAATTATTAACCAACGTAACCACTCTATGATACTAATCAATGGAACTATATATTCTTTACATTGCAGGATCAAAATGAAAGGGGTTGAAAAGGCAACTGCCAAAGTACTAGAAGATGCTAAACTTCTGAAGCAAATAGTAATGCATTTTTTGCTGAAAATAAAGAAACTTCAATAGTGCTATTTTTGAGTGTTCTATGTGTAATTAATATAATTATGAATAACTGCATAGTAACAATTACATGTCATTAACAACATACATGTGTGTTTGGATACTCTGCATTTTTTTGTTTGCCTGTGTTATTTTTTTATTGGGAGGGCATGGCAGCATTGCAATATTGTAGAACAACAAACATTTTTTACAAATTTATCTCACATAACTATACATTTTTAGGGTAGTTAATCACATGAGATCTTAGTTATCATTTATGACCTTTTAATGAATCAACTTTATACTAAGCTAGGAGCCAATGATATCATATCCAACAATTAAAGATTGTCTGATTGATTTTAAATTTGGTGTGTATGTCCACTAAAATGCAAATATAACATTATATCTTGTTCAAATTTGAAATTTAAAATTAGGAAGATATTGGATATAATGTATTTAAAAGATGGATGTATCAGGTTTTTGGTTGCTAATCTAGGCCACCAGACTTGGGCAGGTCCATTTTTTCAAATGTGAATTTTATCACAATTAAATGGCTATAAATAATCCAAATTGTTTTATTATTAGATTCTAGATCATTTTTAGTGGTTTTGAAATGAATTCAATAACTAAAATTAATTTGTTTTAAATGTCCCAAAATCACTGAACCTTAATTTCTGACTTTGGGTAAACTTATGACTTTTTTTACTTGCCATACTTATAACATACCAGATAAAGAATAGATGTACCAAATATGCAGGTATTCCAATGAACTATTCTTATTTTATTAGGTAATTTGAATTTTATCTTTTTTCATATTATGGTCCTTTTACTGGATCAATATTTTTTATAAAATTTTTTACAGTTCTTCAGGAACTACTTCTATACAACAATGAGGAATTTAAAAAAATAGATGACTTATTTTTTTTAAATAGAAAGTAATGAGTAATAATTGGACTTAGCTCTCAGTTTGCAACCACTGTACAAAAATGAATATTTTTGATAAACCATTCTACATGTCAACCAATGAAGTATATGTTCTAAAGAAAATATTAATCCTTAATATTTGACCTCAAAATTTCAAAATGTTTATATTCAAGAGGACCATCCAGTGACCTTCTTTGGGTCAATATTTGTATTTGAATTTGACTTATGTAGGCATTTAGTAAAGCTGGAATTTAAAAAATCTATTTGAAAGATTTGTTCAAACCAAAACTAAAAATTATTCATTTCTTTTGGCTTTCAGGTTGCACCCTGGTCACAACAATCAATATTTTTAAAACCCAGAATATTTATCAAATGTAGTTGCTGTGGTTTATGTTCGCCATCAGTTTGTTGAGATAATGTTGAGAAAAGACTATGCTGAAAAATTTATTTTATTATAATTTTGAAAATTTTCGTATAACACTTTGTCAAGCAAACAAAAACAATAACAGAGTTAGAAGTCTATATATGAAAACAAAACAGGTAGGAAGGTACCTACTCTCAAAACTGGCCAATGAGAGTGGATAAGCCTAAAGCAGAAAAGAAAAAATACACAAGAAACACTAATTAAGCATGTAGTTGATGTCTGGTTGATATTTTTGTATGAAGTGTTTTTCAGCACATTTTCTCTGTAGGCTGTCACTAAAATTGCTAGCTAAGATTTTGATCGATAAATCCGAAGTGGAGGGATGAGCAATGTTGTGTTTTGAGATAAGGTGACTAAAAACTTTGGATGACTAGAAATGTTCTAAGGTTCTCGATTGTAAAGTGCGGTGTTACTTGCCTATGTAGGTAGATTTGCAATGGTTGCAGTTGACGTAGTACACCACATTCTACATTACATACTAAATGGTTACATTCTTCAAATCACATTATATACCTACTTAGGCAGATACAAAAATTTTTTACATTCTAACATATTAAAACATGTTAGAATTAAAATCTTCACTGATAACAGTTTTGGAAGTTTTATGGTACATGAAATTCACATATGTAAATGAATTATACACCCTGGTAGAAAGTAACTGTACCACCCATGTTTTTCTCATTTTTTAGTTTATACATACATTTTGGCTAAGTATACAACTCAAATATTTCACTTTAATTTTGTTAGAATCAATGACAAATATCAATCAATAAGGACCCTTTTACCATTCTCAGGGGTTAGAAATTTAGTAGTGGGTATGACCACCTGTATTGGCAATACATTCTTGACATATTATAAGCATTGATTCAATCAGTTTTTCAATGAAATCACATTCCATGTTTGAGAAATGCCATGATGCTCACTCAAAAAGTTCTCTACTATCATGGATAACTTCTGAATATAGTTTTTTTAAAGAAAGTCCAGCAATTTTTGATTGGGCTAAGGTCAGGCCTGTTGGGTGGCAGGCAAGATGGGTAATAGTCTGGTCATCAAACCAGTTGGTGGCAAGATGAGAAATGTGTGGCGTGGTGTGATATTGTCAATAGCAGGTTCCACACTCATCAAGTAGTTCAACAAAGGAAGGAAGCAGCTGTCAGTGTGCCTTGAATATGGTACAAGGGGATCACTTGGTTCCATAAAAAGCACCCCAGACATTGAAACCACCCCCACCACCTTGGAGACATGGCTGATAAATGTCTCTTACATGATGTACACAAAACTGATGACTACATGATGATACATGATGACTGCAAAAATGGTGACACTGATATGTTTGAACCAGTTTCAGAGGAACCTCATCTTTAAAGAGTACTCTCTTCCATTGTTCTCCCATCCAGTTCTGGTGTTGCCAAGCAAACTCAAGCCATAGATGTTTGTGGCATGCAGTTACCTGCCAGAGATCCATGACAGTGACCTATCCTGGCATTCAGTCAATACCTTCCATCCACAGATCCAGTAACTCAGTACTTCTGTACAAAGGTGTTCATGGTTGCACTCCTGACTGTAATCTTTGAATTAAAGCTGAATAACTCAATTCTTCCTTAAAGTGACAAGTTGAACTCACTGATGGTGGTTAAAAACATTGTGACAGAAAAATAGGCCAATTTAATCATTTAAATAGCCAAACAATGAGCTTATTTTTTGTTTGTTTTTATCCTAAATGCCTATATGTAATTTTTAATTATTTTTCAATATTGAAATATGCAAAGCTGTATTACATAAGCCTTCTGTTAGATTAAATTTTTTAATAAAGTTTGACATTAGTGGAGTTGTGGATTTTATTGGACCATTTTCTGGAATTAATTTTGTTGATGAATTCAGATTCCACTTCTTTTTATTACCTACACGTTTTTGCTTAAAGCACAAAAAGCTTTATGCTAATTTGTGTTAAGAATATACATTCCATACTACTATATTCCAAGTAATTGTGGTGAACATATAAAGTAAAAAATGACATTCCAATAAATTCACTCTAAAAATGGCATAGTGGCAGTCATAGCTTTCAGCAAATTTCCTAGTCCACAACTTAAAAATTACTATCCCATAATAACACCTACATATTCAGTGTAATGATAAGGTAGACCACTAATGAGGATGAACCAGTATTAAATGTATATCTGGGCTATTTCACAATTGATTTTTAACATTTTAAGGTTTAAATAATGTTATTTATTTATACTTTTGAAGTACTTTAAATGATTAGCTGGATTTTGTTTAATTATTTAATCCTGTTTCAGATTATGGCAAGAGGCAGAAAAAAATATGTTCTGTGTTTGATAATTGGGGCTTGTTTATATGTTGCATCCATATGGTACAAAAGTGCTAGTCAGAATCAACAAGGTGGTGAGTTATTTTGAGATTTTTCTTGTTCATAGTAAGGACATACTTTTCTAATATGTTACTGCTAAGTCTATTTAAATATTAAGATATGTTTTTTCTTTTTGGTTTAATTTTTATCCCTTTGTAAATTTCAGATCATGCCCACCCCCTAAGCACTTAATGTTCTCAAAAATGAACCAATGTGTTAAAATTTATTATTTTTATACTTTTTTAAACTTATTTAGGACTTTGAATCATGATATTTCTTTTTGGACATTTCTTGACTTTGTTTGCTCAAATATTTTAAAAATTCATTTATTTAAAAACATACCACATTCATACTACTTATTGATGACTAACACTAAACAATTTTATTTGAATTAACATACTTTTTAACCTTTTGTTTTTGGTCTTTAATAACATAAATAGGCATTATAAAATTTCATCATGGTTAAACTCAGGCATTAAATTTTTAAAATCTGAATAGCCTTTTCAAGTATATCCAGAGTTGGTTCGACCAGGTCACTTGTTTGCAGACAAGTTTTAAAACAAATTTGTTTTTGAAGCTGTGGCTTTTTTATAGAAAATCATAAGCAACACCAACAAACTATCTATGAATATTTTAATCATAATCTTCAATTTGTTTAGTTTGTAATATATAATTAGTGTCATGCTATTCTAATTATAAAATTGTTTTATATATAAGTTATTTTTCATTTGGAAAAGGTTTAAAGTCATCAATTTTGTCTGCTAAAGGTAGTATGATAGCTAAAACTGTTGCTTCTTGTCCAATCATATTGATTTTTTTATAGTTGTTATTCCGGATGGCGAACTCCATGATGAGGCCAGGGCACACCAGCAACTAGCTATCAAAAAGTTTGCACGTAAATCGGAGGTTCCACGCAAAGTGCATGTGGTCAACGTGCAACAAAAGGAACATAAACCAGGCGAACCCGTGCCCTTTGGTCTCACCGTGCGTCGAGTGGTTCCCTTCTGCAAATCGAAGCCGTCTCCACTCGAGTCAGTGATATCTGCCCCAGAGCAAGTGTTCCAACCTCTGGCACAGGGAAATACGTAAGATTAATGTGATACATGTCTGTATATAAATGTATGTAAGCAAGATCGCCAGGTTTTATGAAAGGACAACTTGTATTGCTACGTAAAGGACTTAGCACCAGTTCAATTTTTTTAAATGAAGCTAATGAGCCATGCTTGGGTAGCAAATATTTGACCTTGTATTTCATGTCAGTTGATACTGCTTATGGTTAACTGTATTTTATATAGATAGTTCCAAAGAATAATGGCATATGGCCTGTCGTCCTATCAAGATAATATTATTAATGATGGCTTCAGTTAAATGACAAGAGAAATTGTTTTTTCAAAAGATGATTATTGAAGAACCATCTAGGTCTGTTAAATGGCTTTTGAGATATTCAAATTCTAATACGCCTAGATGAACCAAATTTATCCTCCTATTATTGATTTCTATGGAGTTATCCATAACAACTGGATTCTATTTCCTTCAGCCAGCTTTTTGTGTACTCGGCCTACCATGACAGCAGGTCGCGTGGCTCTATTAAGATCATTGCTACAATTGATGGCCACAACCGTCCGTCAAGTACTCTCTACTGTCAGTTGTGGTATCGCGTGGATGCGCGGGTCATGTTTGCTGCACCCGCCCAGTTTTCCTCGGTGCCAGAGGGGGCTGGACGACGGTATGATGGCGGCTTTCTTCAGTGCAACAATCCTTCTGATGAAGTTCCCTATGCCGTGTCCGTTGTGGAGGATTCCTGCCAGCATCCAAATAATGTTTTGAAGGTAGCGTTTGTTGATTAGATTGATATGAAGAATATATAACTGACGAGGGTTAAATCATAAAACGGGGTCTAATATTTAAACATGGATTATGAGATGAGGTGAAAATGTTTACTCTTTATTACTTAATGGAATCCGACTTTATTCAGTACATGTTTTCATATTGAAAGTAATTGGGAAATGTTAGTTAGTTCTTATTAGGTAATTATTCTTAACTACAGATGTTGTAGTTAACCTTTTATAAGTAGGTATAGAGTGACTATTGTTTTTTTAATATCTCATATCATTTTATTTCTACAATATATTACATTTGATATAACTAGATTCAAATTGTTTTAGATAAAAAATAAAAAATTTCTAAATATTAGCTATTGTTTGTTATGTAATTTGAAATTATGTTTACAAATACGACCTAGCCTAATATATAGCAGAAGTATATGTCTTTTGGAGAATGTTTTAAGTGTTTTTACATTTTGATTGCAAGCACTACTTGTTTAATATTAAAACAGGTGTGAGAAACAATAATTTACAGGTGGGTGGCCATTGTTTCCCTTCTTGGCGTTCACTCATTTTTAGTGGTTGTAATCATTCCATTCGGTATTTCCTCATTATTCAATATATTCACCGTTTTTCAAATTATTTCACACTTATGATTGATAAGATTAATATTGTGCATCTAGTTTTTGAACGTTACTTTAGAAATGTCTGCCCTATATCTTATTACACTATTAAAACTATGTTATGGCCAAGTTCAAATTACGAAACAATATTATAATATGAAAATTTTAACATTTAGATGTACAGAAAATGAAAAATCCTAATTGTGTATTGGAATATCTTTAAAATTTGCATACTTATTCATTTTCAGGTGGGTACATTGTCAGAGTACCATTTATAGAATTCATAGCTTTGTTCAAATCCACATATTGTGCAATTATGTAATTCACTCCGAACTACTTCTAAACTACACATATTAATTAAATCATGGAGTCATTTAATTGACACAAAAAACTCTTTATGGAAAAATAATTTGTATGGACTAATTGACATACATACCTTGATAAAAACATCGATAAGAAAGACTGCAGTAGAAGCTGATGATGTCATCAGGTCCAAAGAGCAAAGAAACAACATTTAGATCTAGTCTCATGGCCTTTGTATTTAAAAATGGGGCTATCTAATATTTATTTTTACCGAGAGTTATATGTTTCTACTCGATTACAGCGGCAAGTTTTCAATAAAATCAGCTAAATGTGCTTCTTATAGTTTTGGACCCGATGACGTTGTCAGCCCCTACAGCAGCTTTTTTACTGATCTATGCTCAAGGTATTTGTGTTCTACGTGGATTAGAGCAGCCGCCAATTGATTTATAGGAAGTATGGAGAGGGATGATTGTCCAACATCTGCTGTTATTAAAAATGCAATCTCACATGCTTTGTGTTTAGGTGATGTCAATCCCTCCAAAACCACCCTCTAGTGTCGGACCGCCAACCTTTGCTACCTGCATTACTCCTCTGAACCTCAACTACGACAAGATTCATCAGCTGGTCGAGTACTTCGAAGTGAGCCGTCTGTTGGGCGCCAACCAATTCTTCTTCTACAACTACACAGCCAGTCCCCGGGCCTCTCGCATCATCAACCACTATGTGTCTAAGTCGATGGCCACCGTTCTACAGTGGCATCTGCCGATGAAGGTAGGTCTGGTACCGCTGATTCTACAACTGTTGGTGGTTGACCAAACTCGCTTTATTTGATTGGCTGGAGAACAACTGTTACTTTAAAGTAAATTTTTTGAAAATTCGTACAACACATTTTTAGCCTAATTTAAACGGTCATTCAAGTTTTGTCACATTTTGGCGTTTGGTTTTGAAGTCTCGATTAAAATAGCGAACTGAAACAGTCTCGTCAATTCACTACGTCTCGCTCCTGTTTGAAATTTACGAACTGTGACACCAGTTTCCTAATTTTATTTGAATAATGATGGAAAGCATCTCAATGCAGCAGTCAACCAGTGTAGCGAATGGTGAACACATTGAACAGCTATTCTAACTGAAATTTTACCGACTACAAAATGTCTAATGAACTTTTCCGATGATGTTGTTATCTAAAAAGCGATACCTAAAACACAAAAGCCAAATTTATCGAATAAGTTCTAAATGTTGAAGTGTATGCTGAACCACTTTTGAAAACAGTTTGCAGGTTATGGAGCTTTATTTTGGCCCACTCTGTGTTTATAGTTCACTTGATTCACCCTCCTAGCACTTTGTTTAATCATTGGAGGACCCATAATTTGTGTCATGTATTAGAGACCTTTGATTGTTGGAGGACCCATATTTTGTGTCATCATGCATTAGAGACCTTTGATTGTTGGAGGACCCATATTTTGTGTCATGCATTAGAGACCTTTGATTGTTGGAGGACCCGTATTTTGTGTTGTCATGCATTAGATTGTTTTGGCCATACCGAATTGTTGTGTACAAAATAAGAAATATCTGAACATTAAGAGTGCATATTTTCCATCACTGTTTATCTATCGTCACCAATTCGAATAGTTATTTTGTGTTATCATAATTTCGACAATGAACGTGACCTTTACCAAATTTTCGAGATTTGTTTGGAATGTGTCTTTTTATAGAATGTAATATTGTTATGTAATATGCATATTTTCCGTTCGAATTGGAGACAAATGTAAATTGAATTGTACTACTTTTTATTCATCTAAGAACCTTTTTACAGACACTATTTTTTGATAAAGATAATATTCATATTTTTTTAAAGAAAAAATGGCGACCAACCATGCAAATTAACTTTTTTCTTGTTAAACATCCTTGGGGCTCTTATTTGTATTTATTATTTCTAAATTTATCACTTCAAATAAATTTCTAATTCTTTTATTATCTGACTGATTTTTAGGTTCATGTTTGGCCAATTCCGCCGGGCTACGTGGAGCACATCAAGTACTTCGGTCAGATGGCTGCCCTCAACGAGTGCCTCTATCGCACCATGTTACTCGGGTATCATTTTGCCGTATTCGCTGACCTGGACGAACTGCTGCTACCCCACCAGGACAATACCTGGGCCGAGCTGATCAAACGCAAGGGCGGATCCAGTGTAGGCGGACTCGTCTTCAGGAACACCTTCTTCAAGACCGAGTGGCCCGACGACCCGGAGACTGCGGCCCAGCCCGAGGTGGTAAAACTAAAGGTGAGGAGATAATTGAGAATCAGACAATATGCGGATTGGTGGTTGTTATAGGGACATGTTTACTGTTTTTTTAAATGAGATGTAGTTCATACGTCAATATAGCTAATCCACTGATATTTCAGAAGTATCAATGTTTTAAATATTCTGAATTTCAAGAAAATGGTATTTATTGTTTAGCACTGGAACCATCGCAAATTAATTAATCCCTTCGTGGATGTTGGAAAACAACTCAATCGATTGACATAAATTTTGGAATCTAACTTGCTCAACTATCTTCTTGACAGCGTGCAAACAGGGTTTTTCAAGCTGAAAAGAATTGTTTACATGTTCTCACAGAGGATAAGAGGGAATTATGATTCAGTAACAATTTTTTTAAATTCACTAGGGATGGAGTTTTTTTATCAGGGATTGTACCTGTGATTAATTATTTACAATAGAATGCCAGAAACCGTTGATTTTACAGTTACATTGATATAATATTTTGAATCATACATAGAATAGAACTGTATCTGATGATTTCATATCAGCCATTAATTTATTTACAATATTACAAAGAATTCCTATTTTTCACTTCTTGTATACTACATAATGCAAAACTTCACTTTGAATAAAAAAATGTGTAGCTAAGTTTGATTTACAAATGATTAAGATGGTAAATGAGTACATTGTACATTATTATAAATTCCATGGTGTGTCGTGAAACAGAAGAAACTATTTATTATCAGCAGTATTTAATAAAGTTGATAATATTTTTTATTCAGACATTAAAAACCAATAATCTCAAACACGTTTAAATCAACACAATGATATAAGCATGCCATGAATATCAATTAAATGGAGAAAAATAAGCACCAGTAATTAAATACATTTAATCCAAATAATTGTAATGTGAATACGAAACAAATTCTGGTGTAGAACTCCAATAAATCGGACATTTCATCACAGCTAGGATTCACTTTTTCAGTCATTGTAACAGAAACATAAATGTACTCACAACATTGACATTGTGAATTTATAATTAAATACTGAGTTATTAAATCAAATTTTATCAACTGTTAAATTTGATATTGCGTCACTGTAGAATATAGCATTAAAGCATAAAACTATAAACACCAGGATAAATGCGGTAGTTAAGTATGACGTACACCTCTGGCTAAAAGTAACAGTTTTTTTTCCAGTTTTTATTTTATACTCAAATTTTGGCTATACAACTCAATTATTTCACTTAAATTTGGTTAGAATCAATCAATAAGTGATGGCCCTAAAAAGTTTTCAAGGGTTAGAAATGTAGTTGATGAAATCATGTTCCATGTCTGAGAAATGCCACGATGCTCGCTCAAAAAGTTCTCGAAGACTGGATAACCTCTCGATCCTGTTTTTGAATGGAAGACTAGCAATTGTCGATTGGGATAAGGTCAGGGCTGTTGGGTGGCTAGGCAAGACTGGTAATATTGTAATAATCGAGCCATTTGGTAGCAAGAAGAGAAACGTGTGATGTGGCATTGATTGTTCTGCTGATAGATGGACTCAATAGCAAGCTCCCAAGCAGGTTCCACACACACATCAAGTAGTTCAACGAAGGAAGCAGTTGTCAGTGTGCCTTGAATACGGTACATTGGGATCACACGGTTCCACGAAAAAGCATCTCAGGTATTGAAATTACCAACACCTCAAGGGATATGTGCATGATAAATGTCTCTTACACAATGTACATCTCTACGACTGCGAAAATGGCGACGCTGATGTGTTTCAGAAGGACCTAATCTATAAAGAGAACTCTCTTCCACTGGTCCACCATCCAGTTCTGATGTTGCCGAGCAAACTCTAGCCTTAGGCGTTTGTGGCGTGGTGCAGTAAGGAGAGGTTTCTTTGGTGTCACATAAGAGAAGAGTCAGTATCGAACCGTGTGCGGTCTGACTTCTGCACTAGTTGCCCTGATGTCAACTTGGGGTTCTTGCCAGAGATCCGTAACAGTGACCTATCCTGGCGTTCATTCGATATCTTAGGCCTTCCACTTCTGGGGATGTCATCCACAGTAACTCGGTATTTCTGTACCAAGGCAATCACGGTTGCTCTCCTGACTTGGAATCTTTGAGCTAAAGTCGAATAACTCAGTCCTTCTTCCTTTAAAGTGACAAGTTGAACTCGCTGATCGTGGGTTAAAAACATTGTGACAGAAAAGCAATGCCAATTTATTCATTTAAATAGCCAACAATGAACTTACAAAAGGTTATTTTTAATCATCTTTCAAATCTAAATATGCAAAGCTGTATTACGTAATGCCTTCAAAACTGAACAATACACGAATAAGCTATACATCATAAGGTATACTCCTACTCTATGCCATACACAGTTATAATGACGCAATCAGTGATTCAGGCACTCATTTCAATAGCCAAATTATTTCTCTGATCTAGTGGAAGCCATTAACACAATGGACTGCGCAGCTGCGTTGTGTAAAATTATCATACTTTTCTTTACTGCTAAAAATGACGTAATTCATTGTTAGGAATTAAATGAGCTGTTAAACAAATACTTTTTCATTAAAGTGTTGCAACATAGCGTGAAAGAGTTATCTTTCTATTTATGAGATAATGACATTTAACAACAATAAATCATCATATTATTGTAATTAAATTTAAGATTTAAATGCAAATTTAGTAAAAACGGTTACTTTTGCCAGGGGAGTATAAGATTTAAAATATTTATTGCATAGAGAAAAAACTCTTAAAAATCTGTGAAAAATAAAAACATCTCAGATAGAGAGGATTTTCTTTATACAAATATTTATAACAAATATTTTTTAATTTTATACTGATGAGTCCTAAAGAGGATGCAAACACGTTCTACAATTATTTGGATTAAATTAAGTTACTACTAGTGCCATTTTTTGGAGTTAAATCAGAAATATATTAGGCTTTTGTTATAAAAACGCGTTTGCGTAATAAATTTTATCAATATTTAAAGTTGGCACTCATTGTTAAAAAAGACCATTATTTTCAATTTGATTTTAAATTATATGTATAGTCTGCCTCACCTTTAAAACATGACTTATATTGATTACCCAGGCAATGACCCTGCTCAAGACGCGACGTGAGACCACCATCAATGCTACCGGTTCCAGATCCAAGCTGATCGTACGTCCTGAGCGCGTGAATGTGATGGGTGTCCACAATGTCTGGTCCGGGGACCAGGGCATTACCCTCTCTCCCGAGGAGGGCCTCTGCCACCACTATCGCTTCTGGGAGGGCATGGGCGAGAAGACCTTTGTTGTGGACAAGTCGGCTTGGCGTTTTCGTCAGCCCATCATCGCCTCTATGAAAGCTGCCTACAAAGAGTTGGGTATTGAGGTGTAAGGGGGAGGGGTTGTGGTTCTGTATCTCAGCCAAGGCAGGCAGTGCAAAACGGTTTTAGCATTCTTTTAGTTTTCATTTTCTACTCTTGATCAATTGTTCATTAGTTATTTTTTGGGCCTAAATTTGATTGATCAACACAAATTGCATTGAAATTATTAATAAAAGTAGTATGACCACAGAGTAAACATTGGTAGAGGTATAACTCAAGCAAGCACATTTTCCCGGGCAGGTGCTGTTAATAGGCTAAATTCTTTGAACTTTGTTTAAAAAAATCATTCTAATTTGTTAATTAAAACGTTATATGGGTAAATACGATATTTTATAATTATACAAAATTAACTTTAAAATTAATTTAGTTTTAATTACCTTAAGTTGTATTTTACAATGATTACAAGAGAGCTTTTGCAAAGAAATTATTGGCAATTTCAATGATTGTTGCTTTTTTAGATAATTCACATGCTCTGTATACATATATCTTATGGGTCATGCCACATAGTGGGGATATAACGTTCTGAAAAGTTCTCAGAATAGCAAATTATTTCAGTTATTTACTAAATTTTAGATATAACCGAGAGACTGTTTTTTTAATGTTCTAAGTTCCACAAAACAATGTGAGAAAATTGCGATGAAAGTGATTTCTGTACCACTTAAATTATGATAACAGTTCGGTACACTGGGTCATCAAAAGATATGGCACAAAAGGACATATTTTCCCAACCCTTATAATGAGGTACACTTTAGGTCATGAATTCAATCGATTTTATTACTCAGTCAGGGTGGCTTCTACATTTTCATGTATTTTCATTGTATCAATAAAATTGAATCGTGCTGTTTCTGCTCAGAAGTTTTATGTATTTATTGATTAAATTCACAGTGCCTGTCTTGTATGGAACTCTCTGATTTTTCTAACTACATATATGTATATATTTTTGTAGATACAAATAACCATAGATATTAAATTATTATAGATCGGTAATCTAACTCGGAGCAGAATAAAGCAAGTTGGTATATGTCAATATTTGATAAATATAGAATAATTACTAATGAAAAAAATTGGAATACGACGGATATTACATAAAAATAATTTCAAGATAAAAAGGAAGGCCAAAACTTTATGGAACAATCTCGTATATATTTGCCGACAAATGTTTCGTAAAATACATTCTACATTTTCAAGGCAGAAAAAAACCGCTAGAACGGTAAATAAGTTAGATATAAACAAAACTAGAGCTTTTGTTTATATCTAAC
>JAUYWI010061112.1:0-15886 GCA_034780595.1 Parotoplana pacifica | reverse complement strand
TTAGGGCAGTCGAGGATCGACCATTCCTTCCTTTTGCGCGCAGAACATTTTCCTCAAGGCTACTCGATCCTCCGGTTTGTGCTTGATCTCCCCAGCTGAATGCTGTTTTGTATGAGGTTTGATGTCATCGAGATTTCTGGTTGGAGGTCTGCCTCGGGGTCTTCCGTTTTCTGCTGGAATTATTCCAAAAATACAGTCATGCTCGAGCAAATGGTGTCTAGCCACGTGACCGACATATTTAGTTTTATGTTTATCGCATTACGTATAATATTTCTTCTCAATCTGAGCTGATCAAAGACCCAGTCGTTGTTATCCTGTCTCTCTAGCTGATGTTAAGGAGCCTTCTCGCACACCAGGATTCAAATGCTTCGATAATTTTTCCGTTTCTGATAATATTCCAAGCTTCTACTCCATAGAGGACGATGCTGAATCCAATGGTTATCATCAAATTCCCCTTTCTTTATTTGTGTATATCTTTGTATTTCCATATGTAATCGAGTGTGCAGAGTTTAGCTTTTGCCATGGCTATATGGCGCTTGATCTCCTTGCTGGGATTATGATTATATCTGATCTAAACTCCCAGATAAATAAATTAGCTGACTTACTCGATTGTTTCATTGTTGGCCTTGAAAGTTGTTTTCGTGTCAGGGTTCTTGATGAATCTCATAACTTTATTTTTGTTGACGTTGAGATGTAGTTTGTATTTATTGCCAGCCTCGTTGACTTCTTTGATTAATTTCTAAAGGTCTTCAGCTGACTGTGTCATCAGCATACCTTAGATGGTTGATTGTTCTTTCACCAATTTTGAAGCCTCCATTATTATGTTCTAAGGCGGTTCTCATGATTACCTCTGTGTAGATGGAGAAGTGGTCCGCGCTCTGACGGCAGCCTTCCTGATTCCTTTGCCAGGTTTGAAATAGTCTGTTGAACCAAGACTATGGCGAACTCTGCATTTTTGAGAGTTGTAGAGTTTACAGAGAAGATGGATGTAGTGAATTGGCCAGCCTATTTGTTTTAGTGCACTCCACTGTAATTCATGATTGACTGTATCGAAAGCCTTTCGGTAATCTATAGAGCAGAGGTACAAAGGCGTGTTCCATTCTCTAGCCATTTGGATAATACAGGTGAGATTAACAGTAAGGTCACGGGTGCCCCCCAGCCTGTAGATCGCTCATTTTTCTGTCATTCATGGATTGAGTTCTTTGTTTGATTATCTTCAGAAGGATTTTGGTGGCATGGCTTATGAGAGCTATTGTGCGGTGATTGCTGCATTCTAAAGGGTCTCCTGACTTAGAAAGAGGAATATACTTGGAAGAAACCATGTCTTGGGGCCAACATTTGCTTTCCCAGATCTTACTAATTATCTTGTGCATAATTCTGCTACCGTGGTCTTTAATAAAATAAGCCAATGTTGGCAAAACCAGAATTGAAAAGTCTGATGAAAATGTAGAATTTTAACGCCAACTAATTGAATGATCATATTTCCTGTCAAACCATCTCCAAAGTCACAGAAAGATAAAAACATTTCAAAAACCACTGTAGCTACCATTATCAATGAATATGTTTGCTTTACAAGTGTTGTAGCCAAATGGATATCGTACTTTTTAAGTACACAGTAGCACAAACTTGGCAAAGTAGAGGTATCACGTAGCGTACTTATGAAACATATTACTATCTTTAAATCTACAGCATCGTTATATATTTTGAAATATGGAATCTCAAAGAGGCAACAAAAATATTGCTAATTTAAAGGAAGTTCGAGAGTATATCACTTACACCAGAAAGGCTGGACAAGAAGTTTAGAAATCACTTGATCACTGCCAAAATGGGTGATATACGTGAATGGGTTGTATTTGTCAAATTATACCTATGCGTCTTTATTTATTAATACAATGACATGTTTGATAATTTTACATATCTACTATTCGTTGACGTAATTATTTCATAATGTTTGGTTTCGAATAAGACTGTAATTATTAACGGAACACACTATAATTCATGTATCGTAAACATTTAAAAATTTACTAACAATTTATAAACTGATATACTTCATTCAGAAAATGGGAATGTGGAGGTGACAAGGACTATTATGGATTGATATGTTGGGGAAACATTATCTCCAATGCTCAGATTAAACAGTTACCCTGATGATGATATTTCCTTGATTTTATTTTCAAAATAAAATAGCTATTCACCCTAATATAACCCCAAAAAATTCAACAAAATTGTGATATTATATTATTGGCCAAAAATGGGAAAAAGTGAGTTAGCTCACCCAATAAAATAATTGAAATACACGCAAAACTGTGTTTCGTTTTTAAGTAATTAGAATTTACATGAGTTAACTACTTTTTTTTTGTTTTAACTGACTTAGCTATACTACCATTTTACATTTAAGTTACAGGGTAAACATCCTCCAAAATTGGAAATATAAAATTCAATATATAAAGTTACTGGATCATATCAATTAAACATGTATTATCAGCCAGAGTCTTAATACAACTTCAGAAATTGATAGATTTTCTATAAATCAACAAAATGAGAATGATATCTAAAATAAACATTTTAATATACTCCAAGTAAACATTTATGAAAAATTAGAAAGGCATTAAAAATAAATAGAAAATTAGATGCTAGCTTTACATTTATATTAGTAAAAGTCCTTCAAAAATCAAAAATGTTGTTTGCCATCACCAAAATAGTAGTGATACCATCCTACACCTTAATATAACTACAAAAACATTCAACAAAACCAATCACAATTAAAGTTCGATTCTATGCAATTGAAGGGCGCAAGTTATATAGTTTAAACAATAAAAAAGTAGCTAGCTCATGTAAATTCTAATTACTTAAAAAGCAAACACAGTTTTGCGTGTATTTCAAATATTTATTGGGTGAGCTAACACACTTTTATATTTTTTGAAATTATTTTATGGTGTGAGCTAATTCACTTTTTGCCATTTTTGGCCAATAATATTATAATCATTAGAAAATTAATATTTTGTGGTTATAGGTTGCTTGCTTTTGGCGAATAGGTAAAATATATGGGTCATTAAATCAAATCTCATAAACATTTTAGAGCTGCATTACATATGTTCTACATAAATTACACTTATTTGTCATTAATCAAGTACCTGGGTTTATGGGAACGGCCCTTTTCTGCTTCTTTGATTTTTGATGGCGGCACCCTTAATAAATAAACAAAGAAAATAAAATCTTATATGAAGTTTTTTACTTAAAAAAGAAATCCATCATTATTTCTAAATAATGATTAATGAGATTTCATAACTTCCATTGCAATTTTGTTTCATATTGTTAGATATTCAAATAAAAGATTAATAAAACGCATTTGACCTGTTAAAACTGAATTATATGGGAGAGCGACTTTGGCAATAAAATTGATCATACAAATATTTATTAATTACGTTTAGTACCTGCTAATCGTA
The DNA here is from genome assembly GCA_034780595.1 of Parotoplana pacifica. Lineage (NCBI taxonomy): Eukaryota > Metazoa > Platyhelminthes > Proseriata > Otoplanidae > Parotoplana > Parotoplana pacifica. Next base: position 12,440 of record JAUYWI010061112.1, on the reverse strand, counting down.
ATTAGCAGATAATTAAACGTATATATCGCTTCTGTACAAAAAATACTCTATCGAATTTTTAAAATCATGTTAAGTAAAGCTTTGGGAGTTACAAGAAAATGCTGATTGTGTAAAAGAACCAAAATTGTAGGTGAAATAATCAATTAGATTGTTAAGTGCTAAAAGGATTAAAAAAACATTCTTCTTAAATGTTGCTGCACATCCTTAACTGCGGAATTAGGAACTTCTAGGAATAATTCGGAGCATATCTTGTTGCTTTTAGCACCCACTATTCACTGCAATTTAAAAGTAGGCAACATAATCGAATTCAATGTCAAGCTTTAATTATCATTCTCTCTCTAGAGCTGACTATACAAAATCCGCAATTTGAAAATCAGTTTTGTTTGAATCCAAAACGTTTGAAAAATTCGTTTAAGTGAAACACTTTTTATGTCGGAGAATATGTTTGTTGACCTAATCAGACAAAACAAATTAAATGTTGCTAACAAAATTTTGTACTTGATGTATAAGAAACATTCAAATAACAGATTTGGACCCTTTAATGTATAGAAATATTGGTATTTACCTGTATTTAAAACTACCAAAGAGCTTTTTTCTCCTATCCACTTTTATGATGGTTTGTCGCCAACCTACCTTGTAATTTAATGGACACTTACCTATATTCTTAAATGTTTTAATCTTTATTGTTTAATATCTTACTTATATATTTTTGTATCGCGCCTGTATGTGCCTAACCTTATAAAATTTAAGATACATACTAATTCCCAAAATTTTAATTGATATAACTAACTGCAATTTGTCATCCAATGTGAAAAACAATTACTTTAGAGTTAATTCTTAAGGTGGCAGGTTTCTATATTTTCGTTTAAAATAGACTTAAATAATTACTTGGATCAAACGGTCCTAAAATTGAAAATAGCATTAACAGAAAGTTCAGTTTACAAGTAGTTATATGATATAGCATCAATATTGCACAAAATAAATCAATATGTAGTATAAAACATTTCAAAAGTCAAAATATGTTCACAATTAGCAGCCCAAGATACCATATAATAAGTAAACAATGAACTATAATGGTATTCTCCCCTTAAAATAACATTACATTTATTAAGAGAACATACAGTTCATTTCTTTTTCTAATTTCAATTGATATTCGCAGAAATCCATTAAAAAATACGTAAAGTAAAACATATTTAAAATGCTAAAATTGTTTTCACACATATTTCGTAATTAAGCTTAGCAACAACAAATAGTATTTCACAATGATTTACAAATAAATGCTACGCCCGTATAAAATATGTAGATGTATAAAAACCTACACCTATAAATTTATAGAGTCGATTTCGGTAAATTACTTTGGTTCACGAGGAAAAAAGTGCTAAGCACAAGTTCAAAATAGTATGTGAAATTGACAATTAGATTGTTCAGTGCCTAAGTGGAATTTTCAAAAGTATACTTCTAAGTTTAGTAGCCTAGGGATAATTGGGACCAATAATTAATTTAATAGTTCGGTGTGTTTAACATCGAATAGATTAAAACGCATTTGACATGTTAAAACTCAATTATATGTGAAAGTGATTTTGGCAATGAAATTGTCCATATAGATATTTATTAATTAAGTTTAGTACCTGCCAGATACTTAAAAGTATATACTGCTTCTGTACAAAATAAATGTTTACAAAAAAATACACTATGGAATCTGAAAAATTGTAAAAATTAGAAATCCGTGGTTGAATTTTTAATAAGCAGAACTTTTCAAAATTCAAAATTTAAAAACAATATTAAAATGGAATGCCTAACCAACTACTTAAATTAAACCTTTTTTAGTAATTAGTTACCTAGAATTGCAAGATCTAAAATTAAAAATCAGAAACAATATCAAAATGGAATGCCTATCCAATTACACAAAATAAAACACGAATCGTCTGAAATATTTAAAATTTCAAAATTCAAAAAACATATCATAATGAAATGCTTATCCAACTACAAAAATTAAACCTTTAAGAGTAAATAGTTACTAGCTTCTGGATCTAAAAATTCTAAAAATAAGAAATCGGTGATTGAATTTTTAATAAGCAGAAATATATTACCTTCTGAATCGTCTGAAATATTTAAATTTCAAAATTCAAAAACCATATCATAATAAAATGCTTATCCAACTACAAAAATTAAACCTTTAAGAGTAAATAGTTACTACCTTCTTCAATATCTGGATCTGAAAAATTGTAAAAATAAGAAATCGGTGAATGAATTTTTAATAAGCAGAAATATATCATTTAGAGTGTGTAGAAATTGCGAAGTTGGCCCAATGCCAATCGCGTATAATAATCAGAATGCAAATATTTTTGAGGTTATAAGTTACTTGCTTTCCGCAAAAAAGTAAAATATATGGGTACACTTTTTTTTACAAATGGTGACCTCAGTGGGTAACTGAATTTCAATGATTGCCATTTTCCAATTAAGTCTAAAAATATAATATTACATCAACAATATTTTTAAAGTGAAGCGCTTTCACCTAGATATATTACACGTATTTGTTAATTGTAAATTATGGGATGTAATAGTGTAGACATAATAAATCAATGGGTGGCTGTTTTAGAAATAAAAAGTTATTTCATTCTCCGTGTGCAAATTGTTGAAGACGATGCAATGAGAATGCATATAGTAACCAGAAAGTGACTATTTTGCGGTTAAATGCCTGTTGCATGATATCAGGCAATAAGCAACAACTATGAGTAGTTTTTTTTCTAATCTCATATATATTTTAGCATTTTCTATAAACAGTGTTTAATTTGCGCTTCCTTGAAGTTGTCATTTTTTAGAGAAATATTTTTACATAAATATTTATAGTTATAATTATAGTTATAATTGAACAAACTTATCAGTCCAAGTGCTAACTGATGTTCCTGTAGTTACCATATTTGACTTCTAACCTGTCATTTAAGACTGCGACCTATTTCAAAAGTTTATATTGCAAATTTGTTGTATTCTACATTCTTTTGCAAAATCTTTACCGTTTACTACATCTTTTGTATACATTTCCCTCACTTTATATGGCATTTTCATTGCTGCAGAGATTAGGAAAAGTACAATTTGTGAACAAATTGTAACAGATCCCTCCGCCTTAGCAGTCAATTCGATCTCCCTCTAAATGCAACTTTGAATAGAATCTTCTGCATTTTTCCACGACCTGGAACCAAAACATTGATAGTATTTCGCTGAACATCAGTATTTCTCACCGTGTAGAGACACATAGCTGCCAACGGTGTATTTCTGTTTTGTCCTCCGTAAGAGTCATAAAAACTCAAAACCAGACAAATCATCTTTAAATTTGTCTTGAATAAATATAATCAAACAAGATGTGATTTCACAGGAACCCATCGAGGCGATGGATTCATCCAAGAAAAAAAAGTAGCTGTTTCTTATCCATTTCAAATATAGTAAATTCGAAGCAAAGTCGGCTATGATAAAATATTTTGTACACATTTACTTTAAGGTACATAGATAACCTGCTGTAATCCAACACGTATGATGATCAGTTCTCTTTTTCCCAACCAGGTAATTCTTTCATTGTGGCTCGGAGGTTAGTCTTGAAGGTTTATTACTGCAGGACCTACGAGATTGATGCATCTGCTGCATTGATCCGATTTTGGATGATGACATTTCAATTTAGGTTCATTGAAGACATTTTGGTAGAGGGACAATCGAAATGAGATTTTCTTTATTTACCTAGTGACCTTAATGTGTAACTGAATTTCTAAATTAAGTCTAAATTACAAAATTACATAACAAAGCATATTAGAATGAAATGCCCAAACAACTACATAAGTTACACTTATTTGTAAATAAATAATTACCTATTCTTTTTAAGCCTGCAAAAGTGTAAAAATAAGAAATCGATGAATGGCTGTTTTATTAAATAAAATTGAAAATCATTTACAGTATGGAAATGGCTGGCGTAGTCACTATGCCAATGGCGTATAATAATCAGAAAGTCAATATTTGTGTATATGTTGTTTGCTAGCCGATAATATCCAACAAATTTATCTATCTCTCTAGTGTTCTGCCGAACCAGTTATTTGGCAGGTTCAACTCGATGGCATCCACTTAATCCATACTCCTCGATTAGCTGCCCTGTCCTTCAATTCTCTATAGGTGCCTGGTTTAAATACTTCCAACGTCCCCTTTCTTGGTTTTCCTCTTCCATTTTTCCCTAGAAATGGACCTTCCGGAATTGCTTTGACCATTCTTTCTCCACATATATGTGTCCAATCCAATTCTTCTTTCTTCTGATTATTGTTTTCAACGTGCTGCGTTTTTCTTTGATTTGTTGAAGTACTTCTTGATTTGTCTTCACATCTTTCCATGTTAGCTGAGGCATACTTCTCCACATTTCTAGTGCTATTTTTCTTCTTATCTGATTCTTGCAATGTCCAGGTTTCCGCTCCATATAGCGCTATACTCCACACAATTGTCTTCAGGATGTTATTCTTAGTTTCTAGACGTAATGTTTTTGTTTGTAATTATCTTCTTAAAAATAGAAATACACTAAAAACTATGTTTGCTCTTTAATTACTAAGAATTTACTTGAGCTAACTACTTTGTTCTTGCTTGGTACAACTACAATTCCATAGAATAGAACTTAAAGAATCATTTTTTGTTGCATATTTTGTCGTTATTAAGGTGTAGGATGATGTTTTAAGATATCAGTGCAATTTTTTGGATTGGGATTATTAATTGTCTGTAGTAATAAAACATGTACTTTTAATTATATTTTATATTTTCAATTTTGAAGGATTTTTATTCTGTAACATAACTGTAAAGCCACCATAAATGTGAATCCTCCAATTATCCAATACTTTAATGCCTTCCTAATTGGTCAAAAATCTTTATTTTGAGTATAGTAAAACGTGTAGTTTATATATCATTGGCATTTTGTTAATTTGTATAAACATTATGGGTTTCTGAATTTCTATTTCGACTGTGTTTGATATCTACATGTTCAATACTATGATCCATGTAACTTTTAAATTTTGTATTCATTTAATTCATTTAATTGTAATTTATATTTCCAATTTTGGAAGATTTTTTCCCTGAAACTTAACTGTAAAATGGTAGTATAGCTAGTTCAGTTAAAAGAATAATAAAATAGTTAGCTCATGGAATAAGCGCAACGCGCTTCAAATCTAGAACAATAATTTAGATCAAACCCATATTCGATAATCGTTTTACTCTGAATGAAGAAAACATATACCATCATAGGCCTCTACAATGACTCACACTCTGATAAGAAAATAACATTTATTTGACCAACTCTCAGACACTTTAAACAATACCAATGATACAGATAATGTAATGTCATTGGAGATTTTAACGGCAGATTAGGGCATAATAATAGTTACTTGCAAGGCACATATAGCCCCACATAGAATCAACACAACACAATAGAGCTATAATGGGCAACACATATCACAAACACTTTTCACAAACGTTCTCCTAGTCAGATGACACACCTGATATAGATGGAACAACCATAACCCAGCATCGCAAATTTACTACATCCTTACCAGATTGTCAAGCAAGTAGCACATCAGAGTTTCATGCGGGAGTGCTATTAATACCCAAAGTGACTGATCAGATTGGTGTCAAGTAAACTCAGTTATAGGCCAGGGATGTGTAGTTATTCCTATTCTGTTCCTATTGTGTTCATGAATCAAATCACAAAGGAAGGCAATCCGGACAACGGTTAAATCAATGAGCTGCTACATGTTTGCAGTCTGAGGCTCAGCACTAGAACAGCGCGATGCAGTCAATTTGACGCCATGTGGTCGTTATTTGACAATAACTATTAAAGTATAAGCAGATATGGATTAAATTTGATGACATTTATTCCATTGATGTGCTTAATAACTAGGTAAAGTTTTATTAATATAGGTATAGTTGCTTAGTTTTTTAATGCAATGTATACCTAAAACTGCTGGAGCTTGATGGTGAATGTAGGAGATGCGGTGAGGAGAAGGAGGATATGGAGCACGTGTGGAGGTGTGAGGCTGGAGTTAGGACTGGAGGAGCTGAAGGATAGCTGGCAAAAGTCCAAAGCGTCCCTTAAGTATTGGAGCTGGTGGAGGAGGGTGAAGTTGAAGAAGGAGCGACTGTAGGTCAACATCATCAAAAACAACTGCTGCAGCAGTCATTTTGACGGCTTACACACATTACTGTGATTGCGATACAAAATATGTGTTGAAAATTATTTTTTACTTAGAGAAAAATGAATTGCGACCGCAAAGCACATCTTGGGAAATTTTGTCATGCACACACTGCTGCAACCGTATTTCAAATGTGGTTATAATGTGACAACATACACTTATTTTAAGTCATCTCTTTTGAAGGAACAAGCTTTGTTATTAGCCCTATTCCAAAGAACAAGAGTGAAATACCTGCAGCTGTAGCAAATATTCAGAAAAAGCACCCTCCATTTCTCTTGCCAATTTGAATCAATGGAAAAGAAACTTCCAGAAAGAATTTCCCACTATATCCAATCCAAACATGGTATTGACATGTTTGAAAGCATAACACACAAATATACTACAAAAGCTAGTACACGACGATCGCTGGTGCATGTGTTTTATAACATGCTCGACATTTGCGGAATACATTTCTGGATTCTGTTGAAACAGTGTAGAGAACAGAATATATCTCGTAGTATTTTCCTAAACTGCCAAACACATAAACAATGTCAAGTGGGCGTTCACAAAAAAGCTTCCTTTGGCCCGTGTACGTCAGTAAAAGTGACAAAGATCACTTACACTAAATTTGTCTCACAATAATCTGTCCCACTTATAACATGCATTTCACCCTTGTTTTTACTTGAATTTTACTTATGTATGTATAAAATCTGTATATTTATAACATTTGTCATTAGCAGTATAGCTGTTTCAGGCATCTTAATTATGTAAAAAGTTTAATTAAGAAAGATTCTTAACTATTTTACTTATTTATAACTAAGCCGTTTAAAAAAAAGTAAAATACATATAAGCATTGTCAGGATTAAACTATTAGCCGTCAATATGACTGCTCACGCGGTGGAACACATTTCTCGCGGTTCTAGTGTTAATCCATACCAGTCAAATTGACTCTACTACAAGACTCCACACAGTGTCATGATTAAAACATGGATATCTACACAGGGAATACTGATATTATGAATCTACACCAGAGGACCTAACTGTCTACGTAAATGATTGAAAACTGAAACAATTAACAAATTCAAATAGCTAGGAAGCATCTTCATTCATGCTGGAAAATACAGCAGAGAGATTAAAACAAGAATCTATGTATAATGGCTTCAAAATTAACAGTTATCAACTACATGGAATTATAGGATCTCTTTATCTCTTAACGCCTGGTATCAACCCTTCATTTCGAAGGATGCCAGTGGCAATATGAATTAATTTTGTGAACTAAAAAATAGCCTTTAGATTTAATATTAAGAAAAATATATGTAACTTAACAAATCATAACCAATACATGTTCTGGATTTAAAAGGTTAGCTAAGTGTTTCTAGCATTCCTTTGTCATTAGTTCTTTCATAAGGTGCATACAGAATTATTTAAAAATGACAAGTATACATATAAACCAAATATTGACTTTGAATAAAAAACAACATGAAAATATAACAAAGATATCGAAGAAGTTTCCAATTTATTTTTTAAAATGTTAACCCCTATATACCTATATATAATACTGTTGAGAATCTAATAGTGCAGGACACATTCAGAAATGATTAAACCAAATTCATTGTGTGATTACTTTAGCAACATAGTAAAAAACTGATATAAAAAGTTCAACTACCTATTGTCATTTTAAAGATGCAGACATTAAACTATTAAATATATATCTATCGCTACTGAAATCAACAATTATTGCCCTACAGCCATACTTTCTTTGTTCAACAAAATATTCGACAACAATTGTGTACAACAACACTAAGTAAATTGGTTCCACAGCACAATGGATGATGCTTTTCTATCCAACTACAATCATTTCTTAGGTAAATTGTCTTAAAAAAGTTATTATGCATTTTTATTGATCTAAGGAAAAGATTTTATAGTTTAATCCACATTGCTTAGACCACATCATTTTTAAATTGTAAACTAAACTTTGTTGGAATTACTAGAATGCAATTTTAATAAATACAGGATAAGTATCTACTGACAAACTATATGCAAATTTAGGTATTAAATAATTTGTCAAATAAATGGTATAACAAAAAAACAAATATCTGTTGGACAACTAGTTTGAAAGAAAATACTATTCACACTGCTAAAACTGCATTCAGTACCTACACTTTTCAAATTAGAGTGTTTTGAAACCGCGTACTATTCCTTATCTGTCATGATGACATTTATTATAAATGAGCAATATGCATATGGTATTTCATATTTACCGTCCAGATCGGCTACATAAATGGCTGTATCACAATTTACTCATCTAATTACACCACATGGAAGCAAATTCCCCAGAACAATAGAAAAGTATCAGTAAAATGAATAAAATAATAAATTTGAATGTCCAACTGAATGTTGGCGGTATGGTATTTGCCTCTTAGAGGCTTCATAATATTGAAGGTAGAAAATTGTCAAAACAATCTTTTTGAAAGTTTGCTAATATGTATAGCAGAGTTGCCAAACACGTATCATTGTGTGTAGATAAATTTATAACTTCGTTTAAAGTGTAGTGTAAGTTTATATGAAAAAGTTGTTCAAAATGTACACTGAAGAACAGAGGTGTGGCTCAAACGATTTTCTGAAGTATAATTGAGCACATATTTGTTCATTAAATCGGCCAATGCTGCTCTGTACCCTATTATTAATAGGATTGGATGCTAGTAATACCACATAATATTTAGAAAGTTTCATATATACATAGTAGACAGTGTAGACATAATGTTAGTCACCATGATCTTCGATAATATAATATTACATTCCAAGTTCTGACATTCCAAGTTGCAATGCGAACCGTCGAATTAAGCTTGCATCCATCCCTACGATTGTGTAGACATAATGTTAATCTACAAGATTTTGGATAATCTGTATACATTGGTGAAACCCATAGGACTTTTTTATCCAGACTAAAAGAACATCTTTCTAAACCTTGCAGCCTTGTTTTTCAACATATTCACAACATTCATGACTCCCTTATCACGTTAGACAACATTTCCTTTAGAATTCTTTCATCAGGGTTTAGTGACTCTCTTCAAAGGAAAGACGCTGAGAAAACTTTCATACAACAATTTAACCCATCAATTACTCAGTAATTACCTTCTATTACTTTGTGTTTAATTTTTGCTTGATCTATCTCTTGCCTACCTATTACTTGTTGAATTGTCCACTTGATATTTAAATGTATTCATTGTTAAATATATTGATAAAACCTTTGGTGGTATATTTAATTAACATTATATTTTTGATCTTTTGTCCATTTTATTTTATATTATAGTGCAGACAGTTGATGATCGATTGGAGATTTGGTTACCCTTTAAACATTTAGTAGGACGCCCAAAAGTTTTGCACTTCCAGCTCCAACTGAACGAACTGAAAATTAGTTCCGTACCATTTTTGAGTGCATTTACCTATTCCTTTTATATTTACATAGATGTTGTAGTAATTCTGGTCAAAACGATCACTAATAATATCAAAAATCAACATAATATTGACAGTGAAGTAGTGTCATAGCGTATGCCAGAAATATGGAGTGCCGACACCTTGATCCATTCTACTGTTGGGAAGTTACGTCGAGGTAAACTTGATTCTGATACATGGACAGCTGAATGTTGGCAATAGATCTCATTTTTTCATAATTTTCAGATCACAAATTTTCAATAACATGTACTACTAATTTAACAATAGTTTGTGCGTCTAGTTTGATTGAAGAGCTACACCAAAATCGTACATCATTAAGAATGTCCAATTTAGGAGAAATCGCAATGCATTCATTTTATTGTCCAATAGATCTTGCCCCAATCCAACAACTGAACAAACGTTTAGTTGGTCATAATCGAATGTAATGCCTTTGATTTCATAGTATATCACATTGGAATAATTACCAGAAGTTTCAACAGGAAGTGAAATATCAGACATTAAGAGTCCATTCTGCATATTTGTGAAAGAATCTACGTTTTGGAGAAAAAATATGACCAACTTGTTGAGTCCATGTGCATCTTCTATGTTTCTTTCAGAATTAGTACATGTTATTGTGTAACTTGCGACTCAATTGAGCACATGATTGTAATAGGTACTAGCATACATGAAATGTGCTGTTATCCTAAATGAAATTTGTTTAGATCTTACTAGTTGTTTATGAATTCTTTTGCAATTCTTTTCAATGGAATTCACTGCTCTTAAAACACTTATAACACTCATCTTCTTAATATCTTTATTGGCCTCTTTCTGAGCTAACTTTTGGTGAAGTAGAATGTATGAATTCCCACTCAGAGGATCATATCAAACTGTATGGATTTCCAAGCTAATTATTTCTTAAAAACCCAGTTGCATTTGCGTTTGAAATGTTGGTAATCTCTCAAGAATTGTGTCTGTCATAATCGAATGCAACTCGCTTGAATTTTTAGTGTCATTTAAAGGTGAAAGCTGTTTGTTGATTATCTCACTTTTACCGTCTGTATACTAGTTTTGTGCATGACACAGATCATAATCTGTTTTACCATTGTTTGTCGAACGGTATAGACTAGCAGTCACATTGGATATAACCCGTTGAAAATAAGTCTCCCGATCATAGTTTATTTTATCTGACCACTATGTAAGTTTAGTTTACTATTAATAGACTTTTCAATGTTTATGTTTTGAAAAGCTTCTGTTAATATATTGCAAACACTTCAATATGATATCAAAATAATTACCAGTATTTACAAAAAAACCTGAAATGCGAATTCTCAACCAAAATCAATTAAAAAAGCTACTTTTGCAAAAAAAGAAGAAGAAATAAATTTTAATAATTTCGATACAATTTCTGAAGAACTCCATTTAAAACAAATGAAACAATTGATTCACTGCTGTTCACCGTTGTGTATAAATCGAGTGATTGTCATTGGTAGGGTGTGGAATTAGGATACAACGACGTATCTATTATATGTACATCGCATGCTATGTAACTTCTAACGTTTATTTTGGTAGAGTGCAACATATTTGCTTAACAATTTCCACAAAAATTAAATCATTCAATGTCAATTGATACTAATAAATTTACTTTAAATATTATCAAACTAGAATGGTGCAGCATTGGTTCAATGTAGATATTAGGGCAAGTTGTTTGACAATACAATTTTAAACATGTTTTATTCTCTAAGTTGGAGAAGTGTTTGTTTCTTGAATAATCGTGTTCGAAATGGATCTCGTTTGGACATTCGACATTCAGAAATGGTGCTAGTGATTAGATATTTTGGACAAAACGATTTAAATACCTCTGAACTCTTAACGATACATACTATCTTCTTAAGACTTAGCATTACAAAGACATTAAAATTTGATTTCTCACTTGGATGGTCTCTAATGATCACTAATCTGGGCAGGTGAGAAAAAATTGATATTTCACAACCCAAATGACTTGTTTTGATTTAGCATAGCGTAACATTAGTTTTGGAATGATTTCTGGGATTAAAATCGAATTTCAATTCCCCCAAATTTTGACTTTAGATAAAATGATGACTTAACACACTTATAATTTACTCAATAAAAATATATGCCACAATGAAGTTTTCATATCCATTACTATTTTCTCTATCTTACGAGGGTTCTTTAAAAATTAGATTAGTTCAACTCTAATAAAGGGCATTATATAAAATTATATATTAATTATGTAGCATCATATATATACGTTGGTAATAAAACATATTAAATAAGCAAGTACATGTACGTAGAATAGATCTTTACTTCAGAAAACACAAAAACAAAATAATATCAGTCAAGGCTTCGACAGTATGAACGTAATCCAACCAAAAGATGTGTAAAAATATAAATATGGCTTCAACAGAAAAACATCATCCCTTCAAGGTCTAATCAAAACTATGTAATCATGTGTATCTTGCTCTACACCCAAGCTGAAGCCAGGTGGGTTTTAAAAAAATTGAGCTCCAAACAAATGACCAAACATTCTGTTTGAAGTTCCATATTAATTGAACTTCCCTGATTATTTTCCAACTAAAAATAAAAAAAATTAACGGTGGCTTTTTTATTTATTGATAAAAAACGGTATTTTATACTACTTATATGGAAAATAATATTTTTTCGACATTTCAAAAAAATGACCAAACAATCTGTTTGCAGTTTCATGTTAAGTGAGCTTCCCTGATTATTTTACAAATAAAAAATAAAAAAATGAACGGCGGCTTTTTTATTTATTGATAAAAAACGGTATTTTATACTACT
>JAUYWI010061101.1:0-15887 GCA_034780595.1 Parotoplana pacifica | reverse complement strand
GGAGCCGGTCTTAACTCAAGGACCGTGAAAAGAGGTTGTCATTTGTCGGTCAATTTGCCCCCCTCCCAGTGGTGACCGTTGTGTACTGGCTACACCACCTAGCTTGCGAACTGTACACACTTCCTGGGGCTGGAAATAACTGTGATCGGTCGACAGAGGTGACCCTTATGTGTGGTATACCCACAAGCCAAAGACAATTTAATTTTGGAATATACGTACTTGTTAAAAATAATTTAAAAAATTCAAAGCTAAAATTATAAATATATTTTGACAACAAAAATTACACACTCTCAGGTAATATAATGATGTCCTCATAGACCAGTAGCATCTGAAACAATGATTATTCCATTTTTGGCCAATACATTATTTCTATAGCCTACTGTTCTAAATTTTTAATTTTAAGAAATAGGTAACCTATCTTATAAGCTGTTCTAATTTGATCTAAGCCAATGGCAATTGGCTGTTAACTCCAAAAACTCAGCTTTTTGCCTAGGATCGTGAAAATGGGCCCTATTTGACACCTTCATATTAAAAAGTTGAACGATTTATGCCATTTGTTCAGGCTTCGATGGAAAATAAGTTGCTAAATTTGATTAAAATCGGTCAATTAGTTTAGGAGTTACAGTATCTAGTATGCTTTTTTCTCTCTTTTTTTTTCTTCAGCACCGATATCATAGAACAAATTTGCGAAATCAACAATTGTGCAAAATTGTTGTAGTTGGCCTTATTGACTTGTTTGCCTTATACATAACATTTTTTTAAAACTTAAAATAACATAATAGTTGATTTCGCAAATTTGTTCTAAGATACACATCAACCGTTTTAAATAACTAACTTTAGGACGAGAAGTAAAAATCTGTTCTCAATTTTTTTCGTGCAATTGCTAAGGACGCAATACACAATAAACTTTTAAAAATTTTACCCATAAAACAATAATGGTATTAGTGGTATTTGACAACATAAAACCTTAGTTATCATATACTAACTTTCCTTTAATAAACTTTCCATTTAACAACTGTTGCTAGAGACACCAATGATATATGATATGTATATGTAGAATGAAATCTTTACAGCAGTAAACATACAAAATGAAAAACAAATAATAATATCTGTCAAGCTATTTTTACAAATATTTATTAGGTATTGTTTGACCGCCTTAGTTACCATATGTGAACTTGTATTTCATACATAGACATTGTTTTACTAACTGTTGCTAAGGTCGCCAATATTTCATAGCAACAAGAAACTTTTATCTCGCATAGCTATGCTTTTAGTGTTATTTTACCACGTGAAACTTTCCTTTAACAATATTCCACTTAGAAACTGCTGCTAGGGTCACCAAAATGGTCTAACAAAAAACTATTTTTACAAATAGTTGATACCCAAACTATATTTATAGTTATTTGACCACATTAGTTACCATATATGAACTTTTATTTCATATACATTTCTCTTTTAAACTGTTGCTAGAGCACTAATATTGCATAGCATCAAGGAAATTTAGCAATATCTATGCTTTTATTGGTATTTCACTGCATGAAACTTACCTATGTTGTCATGTATGAACTTTCATTTAATTAATTTTCCACTTTGAAATAAGATAAGAAAAGAATAAACTTAATTTACGAACTGTCAGACGCATAATGTATTAAAATGGCTATTTAGTTAGAAAACAACATATAATTAATCAAGTAAAGTCCAGTATAGTTTGTGAGGGAATCAGTTTGGTAATTGCATTCTTCTCCAAATCCACTTTTCTCGCTTCAATTTTCTTTTTGTCTTTTTCTTGCAATGTCCAGGTTTCCGCTTCATTTTGTGCTATACTCCATACAATTGTCTTCACGATTTTCTTCTTAGTTTAAGTCGTAATGTTTTGGTTAGTAATTTTCTTCTTCTTATAAATACCGTTTGGCCATTACAATCCTTGCGTGGATTTCGTTACTGTACCTTCAATCCGATGTTATAATTGCTCCAAGATATTTGGCAAGCAAATGAAGAGAATACGGAACTAATGACAGCAGCTTTTGTCCAAAGCTCGAAGAAATCACAGCAACGTACTTCTATGGAAATGGGTATATCCAGATGGTCACTTAGCCGCAAAATGAACGACCTTGGCTTGCATCCATATCGACCACGCCTATTGCAAGCATTAAACGAGAATGATCCGGACGACAGACGTCTCCAGTACCTACCTATTGCGAAGTGTTCCTTGCATACACAACGGATGATCCAGATATTTTTATTAAAGTTATTTATTCTGATGAGGCGATTTTCAAATTAAATGGCCGTGTAAATAGTACAATTGTGTTTATTGGAGTGCTACCAATCCACACCAAATTATTGAGAATGAAGTGAAACATGCCTTGTTTATGCAGTGATGATCTAATTGGACCATTCTTTTTCTAAGATACAGTGAAGCCAGAAAATTATCTCACAATGTTAAAGGAGGAATTCATCCCTAGTGCCTCCAAATTTATTGATTTTAATCAATATTATTTTCAGCTCCTCCGCATTATGGTCGTATTATCAGAAAATGGCTCGACACAACATTTCCTGAACTCGATCCCCAATTTATCTCCTCTGGATTTTTTTTCGGGTGTGATCAAAGACAATGTGTCAAATCACGTTCATTCAAGGATGGAGAAATATAATTGAGGATGTATTCAACACCATCACTCCAGACCTCTGCTTGAAGGTTGCAAGAGTGTTCAGCGACGACTGCAAGACTGTGTATCCGTAAATGGAAGGTTTTTTAACATTAAAAATAGAGTTCAGTTTTGCTATTTTATTAAATTATTAAACTTTATTATTTAAATTTGACGGTTTTTGTTCAATGGTTTTTTTATATGCCAAACAACAATGATTTTGTAGTCATCTGACCACATGAAACCTTAGTTAGGTACCATGTCTCAATTTTCATTTAATGAACTGGAATACCAATACTTCATAAGAACAAACAAAGTTCCCCAATTTATTGACACAACAACAAATTATATTTATTCAGTACAAAAAGAATACAAATTGAAAGACCAATAAAATTAACAAGTGTGTTAGCTCAAACTTTAAAATATGTATGTAAACTCAATTTTAGGTGTTAGCTCTCACTAAGTATTAGTATGAATAGATACCTACCTACCATTGGTTTTAGATAAATGATATTTTAAAATATTACAGCTAACAAAGCCAATATAAACATCTGAAAATTAAAATATGTATAGGTAGGTATGGCCATTTTACCCCACTGGTCACTTTACCCCACTTTACCCTAGGTGGGTATTATGTACCTATAATTGAAAATCTTGAATAATTCTAAAGAAAATCAGAAAAACTGAATCTGTTGAACATCTTTTCATAGTACCTACCTATACAAGACTTTGTCAGCTTTAATATTTTAAAATATCATTTATCTATAAACACTAGTACCTAGGTATGTTAGGTAGTAGGTTTGACATATTTGACGTTTTGAGCTAACCAAAGACGTTTTTACAAAACAACTAGATATTATGGAACTAGATATGGAACTAACACACTTTTTGACCTTTTTTGTTGAGAGCTAAGAAAAACAATATTAGTAATTTACATTTAGGTACCTATTTCTCATTATTTAAATAGGTATCTATATTAATATATAATATTTTTACAAAAAGAGATCTTATCAGGTTATACCTATCTAGTTAATATTTAATCATCACTTACTAAATAATATTACTCATCTTTAATTATCACATTGTCAACCAACAAAATGTCGAATACTATCGTTGTTGTCCAATTACATTTCTCAAATCATACGTTATTAAATAGTAGTAAAGATATATATAAGCAAAATATTGGTAGTATTTTCCACTGTTAAACTATCGAGAATCTCTATTTATAACTGGAAGTTATTAATGTAATATTCCGTCCTGAAAAAAAATATATTGTGTATTCAAAGTTTATTTTTAATTGGATACAAAAAATACATTATAGCATGAAAAGGTAAGTTATTGCTTATATTAAAACTTATATTGATATCAGTTCGTGGACTAAATGGCTAAATGGCTAGAAATTATATAAATATTACCTATTTCGAAATGTTTGCAACTTATGTATTTAAGCACAACTTTTCAAAATAAACGCCATTGTTGTGATTTTAATATGCGTTTTTTTATTTGTTTCAATCATGATTTGAAGCAACGACACCATTCAGGATCCTGAAGAACTTCAAGAGGATTGCAGGACTTCAGAAGGAGAGCAGAACTAAATGCATTGACAACGATGACGTTATTTTGAAAAGTTTTAAATGTTTCTAAATATATTGAAATAAATTTTAAATAATGCTC
Organism: Parotoplana pacifica; assembly: GCA_034780595.1. Taxonomy (NCBI): domain Eukaryota; kingdom Metazoa; phylum Platyhelminthes; order Proseriata; family Otoplanidae; genus Parotoplana; species Parotoplana pacifica. The sequence continues at coordinate 11,568 of JAUYWI010061101.1, read as the reverse complement.
TGAGAATACTTGTTGCAATTACATTGGTAGATTTTAAAATTAATGTTTTTTTACCGTACTTCATTTTAAAAAAGTAAACATATTACTACACCTGTAGTAGGTACCTATTTGTAAAATTTACAAATTTACAAACCAAAAATGATTTACTTTCTGTTTTCTTATTTAGTCTACGAACATATTGATGGGCTCTCTAATTAAGACTAAGAAGTTTAAAAATATAATAATTTTATTAGTTAAAAGATAAATAAAACGTCTTTTTCATAATTTAAAATAAGTACTTATAGCAATCTTTTACACCAATCCATATAAATTAAATCAACGTCTGTTAAAGAATTTTTTTAAATAAAAAAAATCAACCAATAATATATCAAAACTAAAAATAAAATGAACAGGTGGCTGACTATTTTAATTAGGTATTTTAGTATATATACCAGTTTTATAAGGATCCTCCACTTCTTGCGATCCAATGCATCCTCCTCTCGGATTCCCACCTGCTCCATATCTTCACGAATTCATTCTTCCCATTTCTTTTTGGGTCTTCGACTCCAGCTCTTCTCCACTTTCATCTTTCTGACTCTTCTACCCACATCTTTAAATTAATTTATTTTATAGTTCATTTGCTTAATTAAACTTTCTTGGGTAGTTTTTTTAGTTTTTTTTCATTACTTTAAAAAGTAGTTATTTGTATTTTAAGTTTCAAATAATCTATTTTATAAATATATTGTTTTGGGTAAAAACTTTGGAAAAATGACATAACTAATTCATATACCTAATGAATCAAGGTCGTGACGCCATATTGTAAAGTCAGAACCATAGAGTATGGTCAGAACAATACGTTTTCTATTTCATAATATTTATTCATTTATGTGTATTTTATCTTATTATTTTAAATTTTAAATATTTACATCTATTGTTAAACATAGAACACAGAACATAGATTGTTAGATATAGAAGGTCCATATAATATACGACAAAATATTTTATTTAAAAAATAGTAGATTTTAAATTAAATTTATGTATATGAAATTATTTCGCTAAATAAATACATTAAATGGTAAACAAGCATTCATTTCTACATAAAGTGCATAAAGTACAGTCATAGTGGATAGAAGCTGTAGAAAATTCAGTAAAAAGTAAATTGATTATTCACACCTACATACCTACTCGTAGGTATTAGTGACTTTTGACATTGATATATACATATGTATCAAATATTTGACGTAAATTAAAATATTAGGTACGCCGATAATAATTATTTGATAAATAAATGTCTTTTACCTATGTAGGTAGGTAATACTTGGATGATATTACCCTATACACAATGATCTATAATACATTGCCTATTTATATAAAGATCAGTTTATATCTGTTCTAAAGTACATTTAAGTATTTGACCTAATGTGTGACCTTAAAATATCAGTGCTACTAATTTGATCGTTGTTATATTGGAGTGAACCCGTTGTGTTTTTTTATAAAAAAATTATCATTCAAAAGTCAAACAATTGATGTCAGAAAGATTTTGATAAAAAATTTACAAAGCTTCAATATAATATGTATAATGAAGAAAGTATTAAGTTTATGTTTAAGTATTGTTCTCAAACAAACACTACACGTTTGATGTTATAATAATCAGCTGAAATGAGTGCAGTGGCAACTTTTCCTTAGATTAGAACGATCCTACAAAATAAAACCGATTTGATGCTAAGAGCCATTTGAATTAATCTAAATCTTAGGATTTTTTTAATCAATAATATATAGGACCGATAAATTGAATTCTCTAGAGGTCAATAGCCAAGAGATAGCTTCAATGTTCAGCTCCGTAGCAAACAAGCCTTTGTCTCAGTTAATTTTCCTGATTCAAAATATTTTTTTATAAAAGAGTCAAAGATCTGGCATTGTTTTACTATATGGAATCGTAGTTACTGAAATATAAAGATTCAATTAATCAATTTTTTATTTTTCCACTAAGTAGGAACCCAATATTTCATACATTAGCAACTAGAATGTTTACAATTTTTTTGTGTTTCTGACTTTATTACAAATTAAACCACATGAAAATTTATATTGCCACTTGGAAACTGTTGCTATTAGAACTTCAATATTGTGTGACAACTAAGAATTTTTAAAAATATAACAGATGATAAAAGTCCATATAAAAAAGTATTTATTAGGTTGATCTTGATAAAGATTTGCTCAAACTTTAATATAAGTTTTGAAATACACTACATAAGATTGCAGCGGTTGTTTGTTTATTTATGGTGCAATATATTTTTATACAGGACATGTGAATAGCTTTTCAATAATATAAATATTTTTTAGTAAAAGTTGCCTATTTAGTTGCCATAAACGAAAAAACAAAAATAAATGAAATACATTTTTCCGAAAAAGTCCAAGAGATTGTTAGCTCTCAGAAAACAAGTCCTAAAATTATTTTAAATTATAGGGTGTCCGGAAAGGTACTGTATTTTATATTAGTCTTTTAGTAAGACTTTGGAAACATTCATTGACGGAAAATGTAAATTGTTGTGAAAAAATCAATAAGGGGCCGAGCTAAGAGCCAATAACGCCATCAGGTCCAAAAGATTAAAGTACGGCCAATTGACTTCAAATTAGTGTGTATGTACATTATGCGATCAGTAGCACAAATCCATAATTATTTTTCCAAAAAAATATAGAAAATTGATTATGGTTCCTCAAAAATGTATTTTTTGACTCCAAAAATATTGATTATCGAATTTTTGACCAAAAAACGAAAACTAAACATTTGGGGAATATTTATGGATTTGAGCTACTGATTGCATATTGGAACTACACCACATTTAAAGTCAATTGCGACATAATTTAATATTTGGACCTGATGACGTCATTGACCCTAGCTTTGCTCCCATATTGATTTTTTTACATATAAATTTTCTGTCAATGAATGTTTCCAAAAGAGGTAATTGTGTACCAAATAAATGTGAATATTTCGTAATTGTTTTACTAAAAGACTCTAATAAAAAACGCAATACCTTTCAAAACACTCTATAAATGTATTTGGCAATGTTTTTTTAGATTGGTACCTACCATTGTTAGCTCTAAAAATGTTTAAGATGTTTTAAAGATTTTAGAGCTAGCAAAGGCAATAAGACTAAAGGTATATAACTTGTAGTTCAATTTTAGAATGGAATTTTGAGATAGAAAATAATAATCTTATGATCATTGATGTCTATTTTGTTTGCTCTAAAAGCTTAAAAAATAACTTAAAATTATGTATTGTGAAAACATACTTATATAATTAGAAACATCTTGTTAGGGCCATTCCAACCCTAACCATATTTTATTGCTTTTATTTTCAAGTATTTTTGGTATTTATTTTGAGAGAGCTAACCATTTTTTGTTGTAAAATTATCATCTAACTTATTGCATATTGATAAGTCTATTTCTTTTTCTTTTTAGAGTCACTTGCATAAGCAGTGCGATATTGATTTCAGCCTTCGCTTTCTTTATCATGTGTCCATTTTCTATAAATTCGGCAAGAGTTTTCGAATCAAGTCTTTTCCATCGTCTACGTCGTAATGCTTTGGAAAGTAGACCGGGTCGTTGTATGCAATACCAATTTCATGTGTTCTGTTCGAGTTGTACTGAACAGGGCTCTGATCCAGCCATTTATCCATTTTGTTGTGCTATAGAGCTGCTAGATCAGTCCAATGAAATATGTACTTTGTCCTTAGGATATGGTCCGCCACCAGTCTCTCAACTACAATCCTTAAAATAGATGAATTTAAATTTCCAATAATTAAAACCTGCCCATTATTCTAAATAGAATAGTTTTTTTGTTTTATCACTTAGACCAAAGATTGCAAAATTTACTTATAACATTTACTTTAAATGGTTTTTAAATAGAATTATTAAGGTGTCAATAATGTGTCATTTAGTTGTACTATGATCTAATAAATTTTTAATTTTATTAAAAATTTAATGACTTTATCGTCCTAAAAAATTTATAGCTGAAAGTGTATTTTTTAAAAATAATATAGCCATGGGTGTTTGTATTATTTCTTGTGGGGCATACAAAAAAATGTTATTATAATCTCATTCTATCTCTATGTACAATTTTCTTTTTTATTATTGTATTCTTTTTGTACAAACCAATAAAAATTCCGTTGCTATATTGTAAACAGATTTATTTGTTTTTTCACAATTTGTAAAATTCAATGGAATGAATATCGAAAGGTTAAAATATCACACTATAATAGTATACATTATGTACATACAATAATGAAACGTGGCGTAGGTAATAATGTTTAAATGAAATTGTTAGCTATTCGAAAAGTTCTGAAATAACATCTGCCTGCACCTACATAACTAATTTCATAGAGTTAAATAGAAATATATTATAGCAACTAAATTTTTGATTCACTAAGAAAACACTAATAAAAAGTTGAAAATCAGACATTCGTCACAATGTAAATTTTTTTAAATCAAATTTTGTTGTGTGCATTTGAACATTTCTCTGTCTTAATTTAAAACAACATTATATTTTGATACTGTGCAACATTATTCGTGTTAACAAACAACTTTTAAAAGATTAATAAAAGTACTAATGGAGACTTCCGTCAAATAGAAATCTAGATATGATTACGTATTTATTTATGTAAACATTTATTTAAACGTTCTTAATTTGCTTTCTTTGGTCATGTAAAAATTAGATAGTTAAAAATAATTTAGAAAATTCTAATAACGTAATACTCTAAAGTGTGTTAGTTCAAACATAAAATAAATATAATGTTTGTGAGTTTGTCCAAAAAATGTTAGGTACTTATTAATTCAAAAGCTAAAATTTGTTCTGATATAGAGTGAACCACAAGTGTATAGGTATTAGTTTTCTTTGCAGTTACTAATCTACTCTGTAATGTTTTCCAGTAAAAAAACACGTTTTTAAATAAAATACAATTTTTTGTATTTTCAATCTCCGATTGTTGTGTTGAAATTAGGTGCGAAGACACTTAAACTAGAAGCATCCGTAAAAATGAAATTTGTTTACAACATTTGACAAAGGTACTGAACGAGAGAACTGATAACGGTATCAGGTCCAAAACATTAATTTCTTTGATTGACTCCATTTATTTAATCCGATGACGTCATTTTAGTTATGATATCAAAAAATGAAACTAGTAGATACTAGTTATGTAGGTGCCTATAAAAAACAGTGAGTGCTTATTAGGGTCTTAAAAATTTTGTTTTGAAATTCCAAAATAAACATTTCTTTTTACCTATATTGCCAAAATATATTTAATTACTAGACAAGTAGCAAATGTAAATGTCTATTTTGATTAACGGAGAACATAATATTTTTATAATGATAAACTCTTGTGTCAAAGATTTTGACTACCAAGAAGTCCACAACAAACATGGAATTTGAATAGAGAAATACACAATATACTTATGTTGTGAACTTCTTGAAAAAAATTCTCCATAGGTCTGAAATTCAATGTAGATATTAATTGTAATTACCTTCTCTCGGTACAGGTAATTTCACAATAGGTGATTTCAAAGTTTGACTTAAAACTTTATACAAAAACTTTTAAGTTAAACATTGCAGTTTTCAAAAAGAAAAGTACATGGCTACATCTAAACCTATATTTAAGATGTGCGCTAAACTCTTATTGGGACCTTTGGATCAAAATTATGACCATTGATTGAAAAAGTTTTAAGTTAAACTTTGAAATCGCCTAATATCTACATATAGGTAAAACATCTAAATGTTTGTTTATTTCTAAATTTAAAACGGCAGTTTTTTATGACACCCTCTGTAAATAAATTATTATAAGCAATTTTTAGAATCTCTAGAAATAATTTATAGGTGGTTTCGAAAAGAACTGAACAAATATATGTATATTTATAAAATCTAACATTGTAGTAATGACGAAATTCTCTTTGGGCTTGATCCACTTTTGCTAAAATAAATTTAAAATTGGTAAGATAATAATTGCAAGGCAATAAATGATAGAATATCTTTGTTATCCAATCCTATACAATGATCCTTTTTAATCAGTGTAAATAATAACAAACAATTAACAATTTTCTTTTACTCCAATTGATATTTTTGTGAACGGTCATTTTTGCAGGTTCTGATGGATCAGAATAGTTTCGAATTTGGCGTTAATCGGATACATGATTGACATTTTTTTAAACGACTATAGGCAAAGGTCAGTGTTCTAAATGTCATTCGGAGCCTAATATAAATTGAACTTCAGATCCTACCTATGGAGTAAATGTTTCATAAAATACATACAATTTTATAATTGGTTCACTTTCATTTAAAAATTTGGTCACAATTTCATTGACAACAAATCAAAGTTATTTATTAATATTTTTAAATCATTTCTAATAAAACTTGACCGAATTTCAATAAGAGACTGAACAGATGCTACAGGTCCGTTTTAAGTTTACACCAGGGACTGCACTATTTACACCATTTTAAACGTCCTAGTAAGGCCACCCAATTTGCTATGCAAGGCGTGTTTTAGCAATAACAGTTAACACAGAGAATACACAGAAAAAGGTCATTCATCTGATAATCAGTATGACTGACAGTTTGCAACCTATTTTCAAAATAAATGCTAATTTTTATTTAAATGTAAGATAGGTCGACCTGCATATTTACATTTCGTATTACGTACACTGTTTCAGAAAAATTAAAAATTATTTTTTTATTTGATACAAACAATTGTTTAGTATTTCTAAAACAGTTGGTAATAGCAAATGTAAATTTGTAAGCCTACCTATCTTATATTTAAATAAAAATCAACATTAATTTTGAAACTAATTTAGAAACAAACATATTAAGCAATGTGATATTTTTTTATATTCAAATATATTTTTCATCTAATTTCAAAGATCTTTTAGGATTTAATAATGCAAATTGAATTGAAATTTGTTTTATTTGTCAAAAGTCGTAAATTGAAAACACCTATCCTAATTATTTTTATCGAAATTTTGAAAATGGAATAATTGCTTATAGCATTTGATATGCTGTTTTATTTATGCGTTGTACATTACAGCTAAGATAAAGAAAGACAAATCAATAGAAAATGAGTTATTAGACGAAAAAAAATCAAAGGTATCAATTAAATTGCCATTTTAAAAAATACTATTATAATATTTGGAGAGTTCACTACTTACTTAAATCTTTTAATTTAAAATTTCAACAAAGTCTCAACATAGTTTCAATATAGTCTCTGATACTACTAAACCAATTGCTTTGAAATTTGGAGCATTGATTTAAAACATAATTTTAAATTTGAAGGTAATAAGTCATGTAACCTTTGGTATTATTTACCTCCTTCCAATTAACTTACGACACTATGTTAGGTCTTCTTGAATTTGTAGGGCAAGCAATTATAGAGTTTGACATTTAGGCTTATAATTCAAAGTTTATGATAGATATGAATAACTGCATTTTAGAATTACGCCAATGACATCAATATATTTCAAACAAAAAAAGGCATTTTGTAATTATCTATTTTTGTTACTTAAATATTTAATATTATAAATTTTTCAATATTGTGTGTACTTTTGACAAATCAATAATATTAAATATCTTGAGCCATAGAAATAAATAGTTTCAATATTTGTTTGAAAGATACATTAGTGATATAATTATAAAATATGGCATTCTTATCTATTATGAATGTTGAGTTATAAACCTGCATGTGAAAAATCAATAATTGTCAGCCCTATTAAGTAGGTCAATTCAAGGACACCTAACATAGTGTCATAGGTAAGTTAATTGAAAGGTGATAAATAATATTTGAGTTATTAAATCATCAAAAGCTGTTGTTATTGTTCAGTTCTAGTCTATTCAAAATTGGTGTTTAAGGCACTATGAGCCAACCCAACCAAAAGTCACGTGATCTATGACCATTAAATTTTGGAAATATGTTTTTCTTTTAAGCTCAAATTATTTTCCTAATTTCAATGCAATAAATAATAAATAAATGGCTTTATTTCCTGTAAAATACATATTAATAATAGCATTTTAAATAGGAAAGTAATAATTACAGTGTGGATTATCATATATACATACATATAATATAGATAAGTAAATGTAGGTAGTTGTTTGTAGATTATAGTATACATATGTAAATGACATTTACAAAATATTTAAAGGAATTGGTTCAGTAGTTTCATGGATATAAAAAACAGGCCTTTTAAAAACCAGCCTAAAATACTGTGGTATACAAAAAAAAACATAGAGTTAACAGTCCCTTGTTATATGTAGGTACCTAGTAGGTAGGGCCTGTATTTAGCCTAACAAATTGCATCTTTTTAGGTCAAACAATAGACAGCAAAATAAAAAGATTAAATTGTTATCGCTATTTCACTACGTTTGAACAAAATTTTAAAATACTAAAATTATGCTATTTGTGCATCCATAGACAAAGAAGACATTCCAAACTGTCTAATGGAAAATTATATTTGAAAATTTTATTCAAACGTGTGTAATAGACGATCAAACATTTAACCGGTTTATACCTTCATACATTTTGTTATTATTCTATTTATTAATTATTATGATGCCTATAATATAAAAAATAATGCCCTTGCCGACGGACAACAATTTGTACTTTTGAAAAATTAAATGTGAAGCTAAAACCATTTAAATCATAAGATTCGTCTAAAATTAGGACTAATGACCCATTTTTGATTAATAAAATTCAGTGCTCAGAACATGCGATCCTTAGTTTTTAGTTATAATAATTGTAACTGCATCGCGACTTTTGTTTTACATCATTATTCCCAACGTAGTTTTCGAATAAATTTTATCTAACGGTATTTGTCTATAATGACTTAAATACCTTATAAGGATATTTATAAACATTCATGCAATGGCTTTCAACAGTTCTATAAAAATAGGTAATTTCCATGTGTTGTATTTTACAGACAAAAATGATAAAAAATGAGATTTATTGCTTGATAACTTTTGCCACAGCTATTAGATATAAGGAACTTATTAGATCGACGTGTTTTTTCCTCTTCCCTGTATTTGATGACGCCAGCAGTTTCTACTTTACTACTTTTCTACTTTTCTTGATTGTCTGATCCAGAGTTGTGGGCGTTATGTCTAAAATAAACCATGGACTTCTTTAAATAGCTATTTATAGAAGTCTATGAATAAGCCTACAAGTTGCAGATAGACAGTGTTATATTGTGCATATAATATTTTGATTTGAATTATATTCTTTATAAGTTCTTATTTGGTATGTGACAACCAGGACGTTTAAAATAAAATGCAAAGTATTATCATGAAGCAGTCATTGGTGATTGATCTTATCTTTGTTATAAATTCTTTTGACATGATTTACTTCAAACACATTGAAGTTTCCTCCACAAAAAATATTCTTAAATGTCCCTTTGTTGTACCTATCTATGTCATTTATTGAGGTTTTACGAAGGAAATATTTAATTAGCAAAAATTATGCAGATAGTACCTACCTATACCTCGCCTATTCTTTTTAAATCGCACGTACCCAGATTGCGTTTGTTCTGTCTATAAATTAACAAATGTACATGAATTAACTGTAATATAACAAACCACGATAAACAGATATCAATTTACAAGAAAATATTTATTATAAAATGTTGTATAGTATGCTAAATAATTATACACCATTCTGGCAAGGTCAAGTCTCTAAATAATTGTTGGTTCAACCTGCTACTACGAGTATAGGTGACTCAATTTTTTATTTAATAGTTTTAAAAGATTACATTAAAACATTAATTTTGGTAATTTCAACGAGAAAAATTATAATGGCTCAAAATAGTACATTTTATTCTAAAAATGCTCCAATCCATACTAACATGGACATCTATCTCTATACTGAGAAAAATAATTATTAATCACAACATTTAGTAATATTAACTTACAAAGTTTTTTTTGTTAAATTGCAGCTGTTTTTTGTGAATTCACAACAAACATTATGTATTTAATTCACAACAAACATTGTATATTTAATTCACAAAATATGTAGTGACTAGAGTGATAACAAGGTTAATTTCTTAATTGTTTAAAAATAGTTTTCACTAATATTCTTTCAGTACAACATTTTAATGAATTAACCGAGATTTGGTGTCAAAAGAGATAATAGCTAGTGGACTTAAAATCCATGTGTTGGAGGATAAACTAAAATCTTTGCTAAACTGTCGGCTTTTAGGAACATTTGTTTCAAAATACCGTCTTCCTCGGAGGATGGGACTGACCAAAATTAGCTTAATATCTACCATTTTAAAATAGATTTATATCAATCAAATGTTTCCATTTACGTCTAAATGCATTTTCTATACTAATTTCCCACGCGTATGGATAAAATGGTTTATGACGTCATAAGTTGACCCTATGTGAGAATATGTTTTTATTGTAGATTGGGTACATATTCCTATTAGTTTGGTATAATTAGTTAGTATAATTTAGAAAATAAAAAGTCGTTATAAAGTCGTATGATGTGCCTATGTTATGAACTTATAGAAAATGAATTACATTTTTTATAGTCCTCGGTCATTCTTTTTAATTTTTACGTATTTTTTAATCTTAAGAGTGTGGTCTGTAATGCTGTACTAATAACAGTTTTACGGGTATTTTTGTCATAATATGACTGTTTCCGGACACCAAGTGTCTATTGGAGAATTATTTTGTAAAAATACAGCCGTACCATATTTTTGGGCACTTGATTATATGAAATCTTAGTAGGTACATATATAAACTTTCACTTAATCAAATTTTTATTAATTGATTTCATGTGCTGTTGATTTCATAACTAGTAAGTAGACATAATATGATAATCTGTAAATTTCGTAAAATTTTTTTAGACTCAGTAGCTGTCTGACTAATGATCAGTTGAGACTATAAATAGGCTTTTACAATAATAACATCTGAACTTTTTCATAATTCTAATGAACCTAAAGAACTTCATTAGGCATGTTGTTATTTATACACCTCAGATGGAAACACACTATACAATTATTAATATCTTTTGAATTCCCAAATAAATTTTATAATGAATATTTATGTTGCCTGTTTTTTTTAAACAAACGTAGGTAGAGGCTAGAAAAAACTGCATTCAATAAAAAGAGAAATTATAATAGCTTCATGATTACTACAAATAATAATTGTATATTGTATCTCATAGATTATTATTACTGCATGTCTAATCAATAAAGAAAATGTTATATTACCTGTATTACGTACTGAATACAGGTAATATGGGATAATCTAATATAGTCATGACTCTGGGGACAAAACGCAAATGAATTTCATTTCATTTTTACAACCTCCTTATAACGACCTAACTACATATCATCTAAAATAAATATACTGATGAACATCTATCTACTAATTGTACGACAAATGTAGGTGTAAGTATATTAAACATCATTCAGTCTAGCTGATGTCAATAACAGGAGATAATTATAGAAATTCAATCAAATAAATTTCCGATTAGTTTTGTCAGAATATGGATGAAATTAGGTATACGTATGTACATTAACATGTACAAAATATGATTCTTAATAAAGCTTTTAATCCTT
>JAUYWI010061090.1:0-15891 GCA_034780595.1 Parotoplana pacifica | reverse complement strand
GTCACTCCCTTTACTTGACAGTGGACCAATGCTTGAAAGAGACAAAAAGTCAGTGTCCTACTGGTTTTTCGTGTACATAACAAAGGTATACTCTGTGACTAAGCATTACTCAGAAGTTACATAGGTATTGTTGAAAATATAAATCTAATACGGCAAGGAGGGAGAAGCCGTCGAAATTTAATCCAAGTAAAATGCTATTTTCTTCTGCTAATTCCTGTTAGTTAACAGACTAATGCGCAGGTTATTACGTAATAAATAATCAAAAAATGTTCAACATATGTAACAAATTTTGTTATTTATATTTTTTAGAAACCTATTTTAATATAAGTAGGTATGGTACCTACCATAGTACCAATATAACTTCCAGCAAAATCTTATGATTGATAAATATTTTCGTTGTTTATATTGTGTCTAGATTACTTCGAATTGAGTATTTCTAATGTGGATTACTGTTCAACAAGATTACGGTTCATAACATAAAGCCATAATAACACAATAAAACAAATCAATAATAATTAAATTTAAGTGCTAATTTGGCGCCAATGTTCTTTTCCATTTTTAATTTTCCTTCAATACAGATATTAATTATAATACATAATTATAACAAAGATAGCCAGCCAATGTCTTTCTCATTATTCTGTAAGATTTGGATTTAAACAACTATTATGTGTTCATCGCTGAGTGGTATAATGTAGTGATGCATGGTGGGATAATCTAATGTGCAGTATTTCCAGGTAGGCTACGAGAAATTAAGATGAAAATCTGCAAAAATGGCGCCTAAATGGGAATGAAATCAAATCTAGACCTGAATCAAAACTGAAATATATTACCAACCTTCAAAAATATTGATCCCATAGTTATACATATAATGCAAGAAAAAAGCCAGAAGCAAATCTATTGTTAAAGAACTGAAATATCGTTCTTTTAATTGTAGATTGTTGGATAAGTAAATGTTTTCTAAGTGAATTAATTGAATAATGTATTACACGTTTCTTACCTAAATGCCATATTATAATATAGATTTACAACAAAAAATGTATACTGTATAGCAGGTATTAGTAATATATTTCACATTCTAATTGTTATAGATTAAATAGCCACGTATTTTGTATGTAAACAACAGAATTAGTTCATCAGTAATGGGACTCCATTCATTCTTTAAACTATAAAAAATTAACTTCAACTGGGCTGTGTCAATGTGCGCACAGGAAAATGTCTTGAAAACAAACGCCTCCTCCCATATTTCATCTCTTGAACGATAAAATCTTGAGTCAAAGATGAAGAAGACGATGACAAAAGTTGTAAGAGGCTATATTAGCTTACTACTATTCTTCTGAGTATATTTGAGACGAGTGTATTTTACGAAACTTACCAAAACTAGAACTATTACATAATTAAAATCAGACAGCACTATAGGCTTTGACAATGGAGAAACAAAGGCTTCAATGGATGTTCTTCTTACGTTTTGTGAAAATGTGAGTAGATATTTTGATTGCAGTTATTTCTTATGCAGCTACTATACATAGGTATAGGCCGGCTATCACCTATGCTTTTTTTTAGCTTATTGAATAATTACAATTACAGTAGCTATAGTATGCAGCAATACTATCAGAATTAGCTGCATATTTGCATAGATCTTTATTCCTAAAAATATACCTAACATATAGATCATACATACAAAATACTTCATAGATGAGAAATGGTAAGAAATTTATCTACAAGTCATTCCAAAGTCGAAACAATGCTACATTCTCGAGGACTTATACTATAGTTTTTTACTTATAACTTTTTAGGTCAGTAAAAAAAATCGAAAAATATCAAATTCGATAATAATTTTATGCACAGATTCTTCTTCTTCCATCCACTGAATTTGAGGCCTATTGGTCAAAAAGTTCCAAGTAAGGGACAAATTCGCCCTGGTCATGGAAAGCAGGAGTGATGTCCTTGGAAATTCTGAGATGATAAAGGGCTGGACAATCGAAGATGTGGGCAATATCGCATTTAACTGCTTTATATTTAGGGCAGATAAGGGAATCTCGCTTGCCAATTCTGTGGAGGTAAGCCGGGAGAGTGTCCTATTCGGAGCTGATTGATGGTGACTTGGGTTTATCTGTCAGAGACTGTTGTGTCCAGGAAATGTTTGTCTTAGAATTTCCACTGTTTGGGTTTCTTAGTAGAACCTTGGTGGTTGTTGAGGGAATTTTGATTAGCACGTTGCAGTATCCTCTTTGCTTCTGCACAGATTCTAAAACAACGACTGTGCTTATAGCTTAGATACCTACTCTAATACCATTCTCGTAAAATGTTCTAAAACTCAAAAACGCCAAACCACTTTTTCCAATTACACAACTATGTATTTTAGCTTTGTTTTCCATTTTTTCTTTAGTGTAAATTAGCTTTAAAAAAACCAGTTATGTATTAGGGTCAGTCATTTACTCTATTTATTTATGTTTCGATTCGCATTGTTGTCTAATATTATACATATTTAATAATTTAGAGATCCATAAATACCCAATACATTTGCTACATATATCTTGGTAATGTATGAACATCTACTTATGTGTACAATGGTAATTTATGAATACCCAGTTATGTACCATAGTGACGTATGAATATCTACATAGAGGAACCTGCTCATATAATTTACATCTCGTTTAGGTAAGGATCGACAACAGGCACATTATATAATCAAAAATATTCACTGAATATAAAAAGAAGTAAAATTGGAGTTAGTATATCAAAATTTAATTTATTTCATCAGGAAGTGTTTTGTAGGCCATTTCTGTCGCATATCGGTGTGTATTGCGTATCGATAGACCATTGAAACCCAACAGCAGTTGAAAGCAAATTGAGATATTATTGCATTTATGTATTATAGACAGGTAAAGCGAAACTCTAGTAGTGTGTTCATTGAAAATATCAGTTATCAACAAGGTCTTCTGTTAAACATTGTTAGATTTATACCTACACACAGGAGGCTGATATCGTAGACAGGCACCTTATACTTATTTATTAGCTCAAAATCATTCCTCCTCTATTATGACAACAACAACAACTAAAACCAAAGGTATGTATGTAATTTGAAGTGAAAAACTCGAGTAATTGAATTTTTTATCTCCAGAATAAAAGTGGTTATTATTGTGAGGCATTATACTCTCCGAGGTCCAATTCGGAAAGGCTATCATTATCACACGGCATGGAAGAACATTAATTTTTAAACTGGGAAACAAGTTTGACAAAACAAATTTTAAGACACGTAAAATAATGTGACTAGTGAGCGAGCAAACTGCTTTGCAGACTCGGGTTTTATTGCTTGTTCGTGTCAGAAATTTAGAGATAAATCAATGACTGGTACGTCCTATATCCACTTATCTTTTAATGAAAACAACAAAATTGCTTTTCAATAACCCACAACACACACATAGGTAGGTAAGGTACCTTATGTTCTGGCAACAAAAATTAAAAGAACACAACACAAACATGTTTTAGTTGTTATTCAACAAGTTATAATACCTTGATGTTCAGTTTTAATTTGATGGAAATATTCAATGCTTACTATTAAGATAATTATTTATTAAACTTCAAATTCAAAAGAACAACACTTTGGCATTATCAATCTGCCATATAAAAATTAATTTAAAAAATCGTTAAATTTATTTGAAAAAAGGTTTGAATAATATTATTATGATTAATATCGCTTGTGGGAAAATGCATCATCACGCACACCAAAGGCTGCATTCAAATGTTGCATTTCTGTCGTATATAAAATGTGTGATCACTTGGTTAGATCGCCTTTACAAATTTTTTAACACACAGCTCTCATGCAGTTATAATCAGGAATTAATACGACGACCAACATGCAACCCAAGAGCCCCGAATTTCATATTTTATTCATATTGTTCCATTCGCTGAGCTCTGCCTGCCTAGAGCCTGGAATTTTATTGAGAATATATTCCCCAAATATATGTATGTAGTTATAACAAAATTGAATAATATTATTAGCTACATACCTACCAACTTGCGATCTAGTAATAAGTACATGCACAATATTTTTGCAGTTATCTGTCTTATTTACTCCAAGATACCCAGCAGCCGATTGTATAAGTATCTATAGTAGGTCTGAATAACACCAGATTATATGGGAAACCTTGTTGTTATTGTGGGAAATATTTTATTGTATAATAAGGAAATATCTAACATATTATAGAACCACGTAGTAGAAATCTATACCTATTTGAGAAAATTATCGAATGAATTATTGATTATAGTGTGTATCTGCATTCCATCAGCAGGCTTAGCCAGTGCTTCAATTCTTCCACTCATGTGTAGGTACCTATAGATGCCTATTGTTCTTTTCATGCTGCTGTTGGTTGTATATGTCAGTCTTACTGGACTTTCCACCATCTCTTTACCTAAACAATGTGATGTGGTCACCGTGTTGGCGATTCATGCAAGATAAATAGCATTCATTATGCCATATTTTAAAAGTTGATGTTTCTAAGTCATTGCTCTGAGCTGAATTCATTGTTTGTCAATATCCATCGTTTTTTTCTAGTGTATGTATTATCATCATGCACTTTCGTTCTAAAAACATTAAATTATCTAGATTAGTTCTTTCGAAAACAGTTTATTCAACATACTCAACGACTTTATTGTCGTGTTTCTTTAAAAAAAAAAGTTAAGAATTAAATATTTCCACTTAGGTAATATTATGTGCTTCATAGATTTGTTTTTTATTTAAATCTTTTATCTAGGTAAGTCATGTTAGGAGTTTCGAATAGAATATCACAATATATTGTTTGTCAATTATGTATGTTAAAAATTGTTCTACAAATAAATAAAAGAAATAATTCCAACAAACTACATATACCTACTCGTACAAATAAGAGCAGAGAAAGCATTGAAAATTATATTAAAATAATTCTGATCTTTGACTTTAGTTTCTTTTATCCGGAAGGGAACAGCTCAAACCCACAAAGAAATTAAGACAAAACAGTGTAGTACCTCATCTATACCTAGAAGTATAGTTGGGCTTCTTCTGTAGGTATTACTCTAATAATTACATATTACCGAGAAATATGTATTAAATGGAAATCCAATACAAGCCTTCAATTGTACAATTCTTTAGCCGCCGGAAGAATTAGCAAAATGGATGTCGCTACAGAATGTAATGCTCAACATGTGCATTGAGAGAGTATTCTAAGGGTCATTAGGAGTGGGAAGAGTGTAGGTGGTAGTAT
This sequence comes from Parotoplana pacifica, assembly GCA_034780595.1. Lineage (NCBI taxonomy): Eukaryota > Metazoa > Platyhelminthes > Proseriata > Otoplanidae > Parotoplana > Parotoplana pacifica. Next base: position 10,651 of record JAUYWI010061090.1, on the reverse strand, counting down.
AGTTCGGCTCTCTTTTATCTCAATATGTAGCTGCCTCTGTTTATAAACTGATTATGTCATTGAAATTTTACTTCTCCCAATAATGTTGTCTGATGTCTTCGAACTACCTACTCCTCGGCATTATGTCATCAGACTAATTAACTCATCGTTACATGCAAATGAAGTTGACCGGCTAAACTTGAATAGAATTATAAAATAATATCTGGATGTACATAGTTTATAATATACTAAAATTGTATTTCATTTCATTTATCAGAATATAATATAGCTTCTAAACAACTATGTAGGTACCTAAAATGAATTTTAAATTCTTCCATAAACTTGCTAAAAATCAACCAACAGAAGCAGAAGAACAGATCTGACTGGTCGCTTGCAAGACCAAAAAATACTACACGTAAAACGAATTAGTAGCCAATTAAAAACAAAATATATGACGGCCAGACAACATGGTATCATGTAGGTACCAAAATAATTAAAATTTTCAAATTTTTATCCATTAAAACGTCCATTACAATTACGGTAAAGAATACCGAGAATGCTTATCAAGAGTGCACAGAGTACATACACATCATTGCAGCATACCACCTTTAAGGTAGCCAGCTGGCCTGGTGGTACCCATAATAATATGCCAAAAAATAAACTTGACTAAAATCAACAAATAATGTTTGTTATATAAATGCGGTATGTTCAAACCCGAAAAAACTACGTTCCCAAGCAACGGATTCCTTTTATCAAAATAACATGTCAACCTTAGTTAAAGTGTTTGATCTCTGTGCAATCACTATTAATTTAAGTTAAGTTAGTTTAGGATAATTTATGCATAGAAAGTGTACATATTATTTCCAACAATAGTCAACCTTATACATAACAACAAAAAGCGCAAAACTTAACAACGATATTTGACAAAATATGATTACACCATGTTATAATATGAAACTGCTCAAAAATTATTTCAATGTCACCTAAAATTTAACTAAGTGACCCTTAGAAATTAAATTAAACGTTTTGGTTTAGATAACATAGTGATGATTAGAGTACAAATCCATTTATACCGCTCAATTGTCGATAAAACATGTTTATTAATTACCACAAAAAAAACATTTCCTATAATCTAGCGCTTCGCTAACCCACAAATATCTGGGGCAACACATCAAATTCACCGAGTGCTCACTTATCATGGCATTATCAAAAACTTTTTGTTGTTGAATTGTTTGTTTGGCTGGCGGCTTATAATGTTTGGCCTTCATTTTTGTGTAAGCACAACCTGGAATATCATTATTCTCAACTTAAGTAAACCGACATGGCTACTCTAGGTAACAAACATGCAATTAAATTTCCATGTAGCGGTTTTCTTCTAATTTACATATACAATCAAGCTGATATATTTTCAATGCAAGCAATCGAATTTTAGATATTTCTTTTTAATTAGATTTCTAAACTACAGCTATTTAGATATATCTGTATGTATGGGACATGCATATATAAACAACATTAGCAAGATATTTACCAAAAACAGAATTGTTTTTTTTCAGAATTGAATAAATTGTTTGTTTTTTAAATTGATTAGGGGGGGAATACCTTTAGAAAATAGGTAGTTGATTATATTAATATCACATTGTACATTTCATAGAAAAATGGTAAACTATTTTAATCTCGAAATTGTATTTATGAATTATAGAAATATTTTTTATTCATATTACATTTGATACACTAGTAAGAACTATATTTTTAGAAAATGATCCCTTTGGAAAGCGCAATTATTCATTTTTATGTTTAGAAAAAAAATCAGTTTACAACATCAGCAAGTTGCTCTATTTTTTTATATCATTACTAATTAGCATAATCAGTTATCATATGGATAATTTTGAAACATACCTAACTGATTTTTTTCAAAAAAAAACTCTAACAGCAAAAATTTATCACATGAGAAAATATCAGAATTAACGAAACAAATTATTTTAAAAAAGGTCCCATACATCGACTGCTGATTAAAAAAAATAAATCTGCATGCACAATTAATTTATTAATTTATTTGAGGCATTGCATTGGTAAAGGCTATTCATAGATTGAGTTGGTAATTGAATCAATTGAGTTCTCAGTTTAACTTATCGTCAATAGAGTGAATAAAATCTAAATGCATAAAAATTGAATTAGGTACATCATATTGTAAAACATGAATTCTGTAATAACATATAATATGGATATTATATTTTGTAATAAATTTCTTTGGTTATTAGGATATACTAAACTAAAACGAGAAATCTATAAGCAGTTTTGGTAGCCAAAATGGGGTTGAAATTTAAATAGTTGTAATTAAGACATAAATTATTTTATTTATTAAAATATACCGCAACAAACAACAATTTATTATTCTACTGTTGCTAATTTGAAATCGATCATTCAATATCCAAATCCATGGTTTTCACTTTCTTGGGCTCACATTGTATGTAGGCACGTATGTAGGTACACATTCAAATAATGTTGCATATGTGTATTTAAAAATGACTTTTCTGCAGAAGAGGAAACTCATATAGAAAGCAAACAAAACTTAGCTTTGTACTAATTACCCATTGTATCACAGTTAGAACTCCAATCAGGTTATTTCGGACTAAATATTATGCAAATTATTTTCCGGTTTTTCCCGGTAATTTAGAATATATGGTAGACATTTTAAGCTCTTCCGTTTCTGTTTGACTTGGGTTTTGTTAATAAATAGATAGAGAGAGAGAGGAGAGTACAAAATGCAGTTAGATGTAACCCAAAGATAGACCTGCTTCGCATAAATCATATGATATAACGTCAAAATAACTAATACTATATAATTGTAATGAAAATGATAAAATAACTGTTTTTTATTGATTTAATTAGAAAAATCTCAAATTCAACTTAATCAATGTCAATAATATTACAAGTGTGTAGTATGCCTACTACTGCTAACTAGAATGCAATAAATTTTAAAATAATAATTGACCACGGTCCATAAGATTCTAAGTAGCTAACTGTATCCTGAATAATAAGCGGAGTTGACTAGAAATATGATTAAAGCCATGATGCAGATTTATAAGCATCATCGCAGGATAAACCTAATCCCAAACTTATTATTTTTTCCTCAATCAACTGAACGGTGGACAGCCAGCCAGATATACATATTTGAATTGATTGTTATATATTATGTATCGTATCGTATTGTATTGCATTGCTAAATCCACCCAACAAACCTGAAAAGCCTATATCCGGGGTAAGATAATAAGTTCATGGCTTTGTGCACCTGTCAAGATTTCAAATACATTATTTAATATTAAAACTAAAAAGTTAGCATTAGTAATAAGCTTTATTCATTTAAGTAAGTATATGACTATTGCTTACTCGATGTGCCTACATATTTTTTATACATAGCTTGAGACAATTGAGTACTATTCCATAATATTTTATGACCAAACGTCTGAAGCTCTATTCCATAAAACACTAATTTTAATCTGCATGAATAATTGATAGATTTCAAGTTCCTACTTATTGGTGGTAATCAAGAGTATCATCACCAACGTTTTCGTTAATATATAAATGTAATTAAAAATACAAACAAATCTGCTATATTTGAATTTCTATAAAATACCAACATAATGTTTAAGATTACGTAATCTTAAGATATAAATCAAAAAGCTAAATTTTATGTATCAAGTTTATGTAATTAAGCTATAGGAAATTAGTGTTGGATAAATAGGAGAATTTATAGAAGTTAATCGCATATAAAAGCAACATAACAAAAAGACTGAGATTAGAATACTGTAACAGCACTATTGTTAGATCGTTTGATAAACTCGTACATATGAGCAATGCATAAACAAATTAATGTAACAACTATGCTGCCCAAGAAAAATTAACAAGCAAAATTAGATGGGTCGCAGAAATATACTGAATGTATATTACCTATTACTTAATACCGGACCTAAGGAAACCATTGTAAGAATAACAAAATTATTGAGACGACGCAACAGACTTTCTGATTTCAAAACTGAGCAACATCTTCATGTGATGAAGCAAAGAAGGAAATTGCAATCAGCAAAGAATCCACACATCACTTTAATAAGAAACCGACAACAGATGTAGGTACATAGACAATTAAACAATAAAGTCGGGCTGGTTGTGTTAAGAAATCTGCTTCGTCACAACAATCAGTTCCTGTCCCCTTTCAACCGCCAGCCCCGGACTGTGATGATTCATTGGCTTTATCTTGTTGTTCCAAGACCAACCATGACGTCCTAGACAATTTATGAACAACACAAATCCTCAAGGCAAATCAATGCTGCTCAATTCAATTATAGATAGATAATAGATATATACCAACAAACAATTAATTAAATTTACTTAACTTGATGAAAGTTGGTATTCAAAGAAAAGAATTGAATATTTACTTCAAATATTCCTTGCATCAAAAAACCATGTACATAATGAATTTTAGAAAGTAACAATTGAACTTATTCTAATTGTAAATATTCTTTGCTTTTAATATACAGGTAACGGAATTATATGCGTGTCATCATGTTCAAATTGTTAAATATAAAAATAGTTAAATATGGAAAGCTATGTAATACATAAAGTCATCATTGGTATGTCTCTATTAATGACCCAAGGACAATAGAAATCATTGATTTATTCTCTGTTTTAATTAAGACTAACTTTTAATGAATGAATACATGCACGTTAAACATTACGTAACTATATGAAAGGAAGACTGCCTTTGATTCATTCATCTCAGTGAAACTAAGCCTATGGCTAATGTAGATAATCTATGTAGTTCTATAAAATTTTGCATGGTATAGACATGGTCTCATGAAATTAACTTGACAACAATTTGAATTTGGCATCACATAAAAGTATGAAGTAGCTATAAAATAAGTTGCTTTACTTACAATAATTTGCGAATATTAATTCGGCTAATAAAATCATAGTTAACATGATGCCTCGCTATTATATTGCATACAATCTACATAAGGTACTACTGTTTCACTGTGACTAATAAGCAATATTATTTATTAAACATTACATTTTGGCTTAATTACAAAATTCTAGTTTGTCTCATACACAAACCGAAGGATGAAAGGTTTTACCGAATTGCATGCTACAACAATTAATTAATAAGGTTTACAAAAATACTATACTTAATTTTGCTTTGTTGAAGTCATGCATCTTAAATTCTAGGGAAAACAATAGAATCCACGTTGGATTGCCAAATATTTTGAAATTTCTTTCTTTCATGTTTGGATGAGTTGTAAGAATAAATATATTACGACTTAAAATAATGCATCACCACTACTCTACTATATGTATAGATAGATGTTCTGAAAATAAAGAAATTAGTTTTGAAATTATAATAAAAGAAAACCAGACAAATTGAGAAATCTAAACGACCAAAATTGTACAAATTTTCAAAATATTATTCAGTGACTTCCTATGTTAATGTTAGGATAGATTGAATAGCATCGATCGTATAATTCTCAAAATGTCTGTTTTTAAAAATATACTTTTGAGAAAAAAAATTTCAGTTTACAAATGTATGTATGAATATATTTTGTATTTCAAACTTTAAAAATAAAATATAAATTTAGTTTATTAATAGCACAACTTTTTTAGAACCACGTGAACAAAAAATTAATAAGTCTCATACAAACGTTTTGTTTATGGTCAAATAAATTTCATCAGGAATAATGAAACTGAGATTTAAATGTTTACAAAATTATACATTATAAATTGGTACATTAAAAGAATATAGAGTAATATGCAATAAATTATAAGTGATTAGAAGATTTTAAGAGAGACATAAGAGCCAGAGTTAAAAAGTTGGTCATTTAATTTTGGTTTAGTTGATTTTATGTGAATGGCTTCTTTTATCTTAAGAAAAAAAATCATTATTAACATTATCTATAATTTTAAAATTGGATTTAGGTTTAGTACAAAATTGACAATTTAGAATATGACAAAAAATGAAGAATTTGAGTTATTTACTTTACGATGTTCCCGAACCACTTTTCCAAGATGACGTTTAGTCTTTCCAATCTAGGAAATATCAGGATCTCCCTGTCGAACTCCGGTCATATGCCTTCTCTAAGTCAATAAAGATGAACTGCATGTCTTTCTGTCCTCCCTGTACCTCTCCATCAGATGTGTAAAAATAGTTTCCCTTGTACTCCGCTCACACACAAAACCAAATTACCGGTGCGTAACTGTCACTTTCTCTCATTATTCCGCATCTCATATTTGTTTTGGCACATATTTTTATGACCAGATGCCCTTCCTGCCGTCAACCCTCACCATTTATCCAGGCTTTGGACCGGCGACTTTCTGGGGGGGGGGTGGAGGCTCCCGTAACCAGCCTACATCATTTTGGGCAGTAGGATATCCAATAGATGGGCTTCTAACCCTGACCACATCATCCCCCCAGCCCGTACTAATAGGATGGTTTCTACTTAAACCTAAATCCAATTTTAAAATTATAGATAATGTTAATAATGAATTTTTTTCTTAAGATAAAAGAAGCCATTCACATAAAATCAACTAAACCAAAATTAAATTCCCAACTTTTTGGCTGTGGCTCTTATGTCTCTCTTAAAATCTTCTAATCACTTAATTATTTATATTACTCTATATTCTTTTAATGTAGGTACCAATTTATAATTTATAATTTGGCAAACATTAAAATCTCAGTTTCACGATTCCTGATGAAGTTTATTTGACAATCAACGAAAACGTTTAAATGAGACTTATCAATATAAATTTAATTTTTCGTTTCAATTTGATATGTTTTCGGTAAAGAAGATAACGACATTGCACACACTAACAAATAATAATATGCATACTTTGAGCACATTGCTATAAAGTTTCTTAAATTCTTAACTCCTCCAAACAATGTCTTGGGGTGTACAGTACTCGTAGTACTACATAATGTATGAATTTAAGTGCTCAACATATGACCTGCGTCACTCTATTTGATCTGTAAACATCCGTTTCCCGACGCCTGTGTATTAGTAATTTAGCAACTTTGCATGTAGATATGTACGTCATATTATCGAGAACTTCATCAGACTAAATTAGTAAACATAGAAATTCTATTACCTATTTCAATACTCTCATAATAAGATATTAAGAAAAAAGGAATAGTGTTTCTTTAGAAATAAGGAAAATATTACATTTTAGCTTACAACTTTTGAAGATCGTCATTTTAATTTCAGATTCGATTATATACTCGTAATAACATTATCTGCTTAGGTTCCACCAACCTTGAACCATTTTGAAAAAAAAACTTTTGCTGTCGTATATTTCATTTCAATGAGAATATGATATAAGCTACAACATACATCCATTGCAATCAAAATTAATTTAAATTAAAGAAAAACATCACTTTCAATACAATAGTTACAAATATTCAACTTCTCGTAGGGAAAGTGTTTCGAATAAACAAAAGTTACTTTGTACAATATTTAAGAGCTAGAGCGCGAAGTACAAATCTGGTCACAATTCATGTGGTAATACCTCCTTATGCATGACTACGACATAACTGCCTCTCTGTGTCCTGGGGACTATTTACCTAGTCGTCTCTTGTTGTTGAGGACAAATCCATTTGCCACTTTTGCGCTTAACAAAGATCCCTTTCTTCAAAGAATATAGTTTCCTTTGTTCAATATCACAAACAAATAAACAAACAGACAACTTCTTAAGCAAATACCTTGGCCCAACCCAACATGTGTCTGTTGTGCCTAATCAGAACAATGACATGTATTATATAAAATGTGTGCAGACATACATACATGATGAATAATGTGCAAGAGTCAAGCGCGCTTCTAATGACATTCTGAGATTCTCAGGTAATTTTATCATGGATGAAATGATATCATACAAGAAAAATTAAGTATAATTGTTTGTGAAATATAATATGTATATCCGGTTTTATTATTAAAAAAATAGTAAGAGCAGTGCGGTTGTTTCTGTTCTGTGCGAAGTGGAGATAGTATTCCGCCTTTAACGTCATGACCTGCTAGCTTTGGGCATACATAGAACTAGCCAAAGGGGTGCTTCAATCAAAGAAAATCCGATTTCCTAAATACAATACAGAGGTATATGCATATATAATTATGTAACATGTGATGCACAATGAGTTGTTGTTTTATTGTCATTGTTTGCCTGTACAAACACATCGGTAGCGGGGGCGGTGAAGGAACGAATGAATCACAACGTCCTCATTTAGGGTAAAGTAGTATCCTATAACATGTAGCCGTATACTTACTTCCTACAATTGTTCATCAGACAGTATCATGAGTCAATTAAAGTGCGTTGCTTATATGGTGAACAGCATAAATAATTTCTGAGTAATGAAGCTAATGAACACGCAAAAACAACCATTAGAGGTATTATATGGGAACTAATCATACTAATAACGAGGCTATTTTATTCTAATTTCAATTTCAAAGAACCAAATTAATGTATGACTGCTTGCATGGTTATTATACATATAATATGTATTAGATATTATTGAGCAACCTGATATACGTACAACAAAACTAAACATCATTTGATTTCAGTTAAAAAGTAATATAAAACCAAAACTTTTTTTAGCTGGTTTAAAAACAAATTTAATAGATACTAGTTTAATTATATTTGAAATATACTTATCTACTAGAATTTCACATTGACTATAGGTAATACAAAGGTCGGTACAATGTAACAAAACATTACATTACCCACATTTTGCTATTTCTTTTATGTTTTAAGTTTCATATTATTTATTTTTAATAAGTAGCTTATTTATCTATGTATCTAAATTCCACCTTATACATACATATATAAAAATTGTAATGTGTCCCTAAGGGCAAACATTTTATGTACTATAGCAACCACTAAAGTGCATCCAGTCGATTAGTTTTATTAACACCATGAGCAACTAAAAAAATTCTTTGTTCGTGGCTTTTTTATGTCAATTAGGTCCCAAATAAAAAAATGCTACTGAACAGTTAACAGTTTGGGTTTGTAGAAATTTTATGTTAGCCACTGGAATTATCAGTAAATGCAAAATACATATGTCATATTTTTTGTGCAATTTGGTGCTGGTTTTGTTATTCTATCCCTCTCTTGTGCTACAGACATGTATGCAGTGGTGACCTTTGATGGTCTTTTATCCACTGTGGTGATCCTTGATGGTCTTTTATCCACTGTGGCTACCGTGACAACCGAAGATAACCACCATGGATGAAGGATCATTAAGAATCACGACCGGTGGTGACCCTTGGTGGTCATTCATCTGCAGTGGGGATCCTATAATGGCCCTTCAAATAAAATGATGACCCTTGGTGATCCTTCATCCATGGTGGCGACTCTTGTGGTGGTCCTTCATCAACAGTGGCGATCCTTGGTGGTCCTCATCCATAATGGTGATCCTTCATCCATGGTGGTGACCTTTGGTGGCCCTTCGTCCACAGTATTAAATGATGTAATAATTAGTAATGTGATTTTAAAGGACCCATTATTCTATATAAGTATAATTGAGTAATGTACCTAATAGAAGCAACTGTACATCTATGCCTACCTTTGACAGTGTTTCACAACTTTTGTTTCTTTGGCCATAACTTGTAATAGACAGATGAACAAACTATGGAAATTTTGGTCGATTGCTTTAGAGTATTGGAAGGATATTTCGTTAGCGACCAAAGATTTCTATTTGCTAGCAGAAAATATTTATTTGGATCAAAAATAGATTATTTTAATTTGTATATCACGTCGATTATGAAAAATTTATGCAATTAACTTTATCTGTTAATATTTTGGAATTTTTATTTTGAAAACCGTGTTGGTCAATGAGGCAAAGAAAGTTGAGGAAAGTTGTACCACGGCTTTTCCACCAAAGAAAGAATCAAATGTCCCATCGAAAGACTAATTTTGAGAGTAGAATTGAGTTTAGCCTCTAACATGCAGCCTCACAGTCTGTCAGTAATGACATTGTCTAAATAAATGCTGAATTTCTTGATTCAATAAAACTTGGTTAAGTCTTACCTAACACCTAAACTGCATAGTGGCATTTATAAGATATTCAACTCACCAAATCCTTGCTCAGGCGAGGCGAGCCCTGGTCTTGAGCTTGAATGATCAGTGTGTGCTGACCCAAGTGTCGTCTCAGCACCTTGCGTACCAGCTGCACCTTTCCCGTATTTTCGTCCAGAGACATGAGGCCACCCAGTGACTGTTTCTTGATGTGGTACCGGATGCGACCGTTGGCGCCCTGGTCTTTGTCGCGCGCCACCACAGTCATCACTGGATACCCGGGTGCCTCGTGCATGGACAGTTTCATTATGTAGCTGGTTCTGTTGCTGTTGGGCACGTCTGAATATTAATTTAGAATAGAAATAACATGAGCAAAAGCTACAGAATGTTTATTTCATGTAGATATAACTTAATAAAAACCTTAAATTCGATAGGAAAGGTCATAGAGTAATAAATAAATATACAGAGATTCGACTCTTGCTAGAGGTGTATGCAGTTTTATACTATAGGCTGCTTCGCTAAAAATTGCGTTTTTTCTTCCCAAAAACATAATTAGAAAACTTTACAAATAACATTATAAGTACATATGTATCATATAGTTACAAATAGTGTCCCTCTTTCTCAA